>JAFBJZ010000672.1:42500-150000 GCA_016785225.1 Psettodes erumei | reverse complement strand
GGAGGAGGAGCCAACGTAAATCCAGGTGGGAATTCTCTCGCCAGTACGCCAACTGACGGCGAGTACGTGTGCACCAATTAGAAGGAGCTTCCGGCCCGGAGCTTTAATCAGATTTCCGACGTCGTGCTCAGACAGCGGGCGTCGTTTAGGACCAATTACAGCGAAAGTCGCGCCCGCCCGCCGCTAATCGTTATTTATGAGGGCGAGTTCGCTCTCACGCAAGTTGGAGGCCACTTCGACCTTAGCGAACGGGACGCCGCGCCCTAATGCATTCGCACCTTTGGCGTTTTATGCAAAACGAACGCCACAGTGAATATTTGATCAGGATGCCCCCGCCCCCTCCCCCCCTCGCCAAGGTCACATGGTCGGCCGCCGTGAATCTTTCATTTTGGGCTGGTCGAAGCTGTGATGGGATTTTAAACGTCCGGTGACATCATCAGCGACACCCAGCCTGTTCCAGCGAAAGTGCAAATGTGGTCAAGGCCCTGGGGTGTGTGTGTGTGTGTGTGTGTGTGTGTGTGTGTGCGTGCTGTGTAATTAATTTACTGCAACATTACACTGGATAATGCCCGTATCATTACAACATTAGGTTGGCGTTGGTCTTGGCGTGGACGGTGCCTCGGGACCCCCGGGGTGTGTGTGTGTGTGTGTGTGTGTGTGTGTAATTACACCGGCACACGTCGCACACCATCGTTTGCGTGCGGCGCTGCACAAACATCTTGACAACATCAGAGCGACGATGAAAACTGGTGCAATATGTAACTCGCGTTCTGCCTTTTTTTTTTTTTTTGCCTGAGCGTGAACAAACCATCAGAGGAAACTGACCACGGAACAAAACCAGGAATTTCTCCACGCATCAAAGCATCATGGGAATTACGTCTTCCCCCCCCCATTCATCTTCCCTGAATTCCGAAGCCGTTTGCTGTAACTTGTGAGAGTCTGCAGCTTTCTCTCACTGCGGCAGTTTGAACTGTTTCTTCTTTCTTTTCTTTTCTTATTCGGGCACAATGAAGCGGAAACGCGCTCTGAAGGACTCATCCTTCACGGCGATCCGCACATCGCTCCGCCCGCTACGTCACCGCTCCTCCGACCAGTCCCCCCCCCACACACCCCCGGAGAGGAAACCACCGCTGCGCTCCGTCCTCCTGATTTGCACTCGCACAAAAGACGAAACGCAAAAGAAAAGAAGAAGAGAAGAAGAAAAAAAATGCTTGACCATTCCACAGGCGTCCTCCCTCTGCATAAACTTCTCGGTTGCCCTTTTGTCCGATTAATACCTTCGTGTCTTTCAGGCTGCAACCCCCCCACACAAAAAAAAAAAAAAAACAGCCCCCCCCCAGCGGCCCCCCGACCCCGCATCGCCATCCCAGACAAGCCTTAGTCCTCATTATACGCAGCTTCCACTCTAGTTCCCAAGATTAGGCAAATGAGCTCCCGAGCTCCGTCTATAGACAGCGGCAGACCCCCCCCACACACACACACACACACACACACACACACACACAACCCCCCCCCCCTTTATAAAAATCAATCCTCCAAAAGATAAGGAGCTCTCACTAACTGCCGTTTTACTGCCCGATAAAATCTAAAACTGAGGTTTCACAGCTGCGATCACGTCCGGCGTCCATTAAACTTCCTTTATATTCCTGACTGATTGACTCCCAGTGAGCGCTCCTCTCCACCTTCTTCAGCTCTTCACGCCGAGCCCCTCCCACATGCGGCGCGTCACTTCCTGTCATCTCCAAAAAGCGGCAGGAAAAAAATAAAAAAAAAAAAAAAAGAAAGCGCAGGTTACGTACGCGCAAACGCTCTCTTTTTCGCTTCCCGAGCGCAGTAAACACATTTGCGGGGGGAATATTTCCTTATCAGATAATGAAATCTCATATCCGGCCGGCGGGAGGCGGAACGACGTCCCGCCTCCCCGCCGGCCGTGACGAGGAGGAGCGGCGGGGTCAAAGGTCGCTCGGAGTGGAGACGTCTGAATATCTGATATGGACCGTCCGGTGCCAAAGTCAGCAACTAAAAAAACGGCGAGCTGAAGTTCAACGTTCCCCTCCCCCCCACCCGCCGCCGCCAACGACGAGGAAGAAGAAGAAGAGGAGCGGAGAGGATTGTTGTTAACCCGGGCGGCGCTCGCTCCTTGACACATGCTCCCAATTTATTCTGCCTGTGTTTGCTCCTCAGTAGGAGAAAAAAAAAAGCTCGGAGAACATGATGAATCTGGAGCGGCTCCATAAATCTCCCGCCGCGTCCGTTCGGTTTTTTTGTTCGTCCGGTTTCGCGCCGGCCGCACATTTGGCAGGTAAAAAAACTTTCAAAACTTAAATCCTCCTCCTCCTCCGCCGCTGCCGACCCTCTCGAACACGCCGGCGTGAATCCCGAGCGGGCGAAGCCAAGATAATAACAATTCATCACGCGGCGCTGTTGGACCGGCCGGCGCTGGACGGCGGCCAAAACAGCACTTTGAAGAGAGAGAAGACACCTTTGCCTTTTAAAGCAGCCGTAAATCCCAGTGATTGGAGTTAAATGCTTTCATTCTGTGGACACCGGCTATTACGCCGCGCGGCGTGTAAAAACAGGGGGGGGGGGGCGTTCAGGAACAGCGAGCTACTCAACTAATGTTCATTTTAGATGAAGTCAATATTGGACTAAACGTGTTGAACGGCACCTGAGGGTCACACGTTGCAGAAACCTTGGGAAAACAGCGCGCGGCGGCCGCGGTGGGATCGTCCTGGTTGGGGGCGTGTCATCAGAAGGTTGTTTTTTTTTTTTTTGCGGCGTTCCTGGGCGGACCGCTGAGGCTATTTATAGCCGGCGTATTGCGGGGCGCCGCCGCCGCCGCCCGCTTCTGATTTTACCCGTGTGAAGCGATCCTATTGGTTGCGTGATGAGACGTTTGCCTCACGTGATCCGAGTCCCCGCCCAGTTTCTCCGCCAGTTCGCCGAACAGCTGACGAGCCGCGTTAACGGCTCGTCGATCATCGCGCTCCCCTATCGCCTCCTGAACCGACCTGCAGATTAAATCTCCGCACGCTAATCTGTGGATTTCCTTCGGAGAACCGTAAACGCGGCGCTCTAAGTTTTCCTCGCCGTTCCAAAGACGATGCGAGGCCACCGTTAATCTGCCCCCCCACTGAAACCTGCTCGGCCGTGTAATGCGTGCAGATAATCTGCTTACGTCTCCCACCTAATTGCGGCGGGGGAGGAGGCGGCGTGCCGATCGCGACCACGTGTGATGAGTGCGATGCATGCACACCCGCGTCCGCCTCATCATCTCCTGACGGCCGCCGCCGTTAACAGGAAGCGCGCGCGCATAACGACAGAAAATTACCCGCCGCCTTCTGCGTCCTCTGAGATTTTTTGTCATCGGCGCGGTTCTCGTATCGAACCCTCGGTCGCGTACACGTGAGGTGCGGCGCGGACTCATTCCCGCCGCTTCGGTGCTCGGCAGGGAAGCGTCTCGCCGTCCAATGAAAACACGCGATTATTATTTTGATTCCCGGACCGTCGTGGAGCGAACGCAATCTGCCCGGAGTCTGGTGGGCGGGACGCTGAGAGGAACTAATGACTCATGCCTCACTGATGATCTACTGTGTGTGTGTGTGTGTGTGTGTGTGTGTGTGTGTGTGTGAGTTAACCCCTCGTTGTCCCGATTGTTGCAGGAGGAGGACGGGGAGCGTGTCACGGCAGGTTGACTCGCTCGGCCCGGTTCTCCAGCCGGCGGAGCGTACGCCGCTCGCACGAGCGAGCGATCCCACGTGCAGATTGCCTTGCGAATCTCACTCGGCCGTGTAAACGCCGCCGCCGCCGCCTCGCTGACAGGATTATATTTAAAGAGAGAGAGAGAGAGAGGCTGTGCTGAACTACGCCGAGACCAAATCTGGAAACACGATCGCACATGCGCCGCTTTACGTCAAAACAAGAAGAAGAAGAAGTTGCTGACTCGACTAAAAATCCTTAAAATTACGACCAGAACTTCCGTCTTCGCCAGATTACGACATTCCTGTTAATTCCTCTGCACCGTGTGGACTAGCCTGACGACGAGCGTGGAAAAGAAAAAAAAAAAAAAAAACAACATCCTGTTTCTCACCCTCTCAACCTGACGAATGTGTAATTTAGTTAAATACAGGTCAGGAGGGTGGAGTAAACGGGGTGGGGGGGGTGATGTAGGTTGAATTCAACGAATGGAAGAAACTCCACCTCCTCCGAGGTGACGGCCGACAAACGCACAATGATCTCGACCGTCGAGTGCAGCTATACTATATACTAGTACACTATACTACAGCTATAGTTTTTAAGAGGACGCACAAAGACCGGCTGTCCGTGATCGTTGCTGGAAGTGAAAGCAGCGCCGCCGCCGGAGAGAAAGAGCGGCCTGTTAGCGCCGAGCTCGCCGGGCGCTGAGACGCCGTCTCGCCGCGGCGTTTTTGTTTTTTTTGTTTTTAATTGCAGCTGTGTGATTGCGGCTGAATGCAAAACCTGATTAACGACCTGCTGGACGGACACGTTTCTGGACGTGACTTTTACAGTGTGGCTGTGACGCTGTGTGTGTGTGTGTGTGTGTGTGTGTGTGTGTGTGTGTGTGTGTGTGTGTGTGTGTATATACACACAGCTTGTGTCTGCACATGTAACTGCGGTTTGTCGTTCGGATCCACTGTGTAAATTAACTTCTCTCCCGCCACTTAAAGTCTTTAATCAGTTCCGACAGCAATTTGTCTCCTCTGGGTTTGTTTTTTTTAACCAAGTCCACTTGTTGCACCATCAGCCACGATTTCCACGGAGCAAATTCCCCAGTTCCCACCCCCTCCCCCACCCCTCCACTCCCTCCACCCCTCCACCCCTCTCGACCGCAGTTGCAGGGAAACATGCAATGCGAATGTCTGTCTGTTCGCTAAAACCGCACTTTGCTTCTGACACAACCTTGCACCTTCTCCAGAGAACATCCCGAAGGAGTAATTCACTGTCAGCGATGCCGAGTACCTCCACCCACCACCACCACCACCACCACCCCTCCACTCCACTCCACAGCTCCCCGGCCTCTCGCTCCCACATTCAAACAAGTGAGTGGGAGAAGGATGGGTCGGGTTAGAGGAACAGGGAGTGCTTTGCTCTCCTGCCTCCGTCGGGATGCCCTTGAGCAAAACAAACCCCTCCACCCCACCCCACCCCCACCCCACCCCACCCGAGCCACCGAACTGCTGCGTGATGCATAAAGCCTTCGCGTCCAGTATGTTTTTAGTGGGAATCTGGGCTGCGGCCGCTGCAGAGGGAGGAGGAGGGGGAGGCGGCGCTGGGACCGAAGCCAGGCGGCGGGGAGGGGAGCGGAGGGATGTGGTCCGGGGCCCGGGGCCGAGGCCAACGACGGCTGGGAAAACAGCAAAAAAAAAAAATTTAAAAAATAACTCCGCTCAAGTCGTTCGTCTTTAGCACTTCTCAGTGCAAACGCAGGAGATTACGACTTTTTAAATATAAGCAGCAAGCGGAATTAACACGTTTCGGAACGTCAGCCGACATTTGCCTGGACGGAAAAGAAGAAGAAGGAGAAGAGGATCATCTGTAAACGTCTACGCCGTGCCGCCACATCCCTAAACGGCGGCGAGAAGGAGCTTCCCCGGCGTGGCGCCCGGGCAGAAACGATTCGTTCAGACAGCCCATTAACCGCCTCAATTAGACCTGCCGCCTCTCACCTCGTTCGCTCGCCCGCCAAACAGACTTCCTCTGCGCCGAAGTGAGAGAAGAAGAAAAAAAAAACACACACACACACACACATCTGGCGCCACACGCCCCATATGCTTCTTTACAGCCACAGGCGCAATCACGTCTCTCCTGACAACCCGCGAAAAAGCCCGCAAATCACTTGGCAGCGCTGAAGTCCTGATCCGGAGACGGGGAGTGACAGGTAATGTGTTTCTACAAAACGCCGCCTTTCTCTGCGGGCGCTGAGGATGTTTCGCATTAGCGAGCGAGGGGGGGGGGGGTGACAGGTGGCGGGTGGTCGGAGGACAAAAGAGAAAAAAAATAAATAAATAAATAAAAAAAAGAGAGAGCGGGGGACAAAGGAGGGAAAGATGGCGGAAAATGTGGTGTTTTTGAAATCAGGCGGTAAGAGGGGGGAGCCCCCCCGCCCTGGCTACCTATCACAAGCCACAATGGGGGGGTGCTACAGGTGCGTCGCATCGTAATGTTTGACAGCGTGACCAAAAAAAAAAAAAAAATGCTCTTCACGCTCATGTGGAGAAAAAAAATTGCTTGTCGGGGTTCGCACCTGCGCGGCCTGCAATCCCGACGCCACCTGATTGCGCCGCTAACGGGCGAGGTGCGTCGTTGACATTTTCAACTCCGCCAACGGAAAGTTCGTTTTTCAGCTCCGAACCCTCTCGAAACGCTCATCGTACAACGTTTGTGTCGCCGGCTTAGCGAGCAGAAATCATCTGATCACACAAACGAGAAAAAAAAAAAGCTGTGGTTGAAGAGAAACTTCTGAACACCTGCCACAAACGACACAAAAAGCAAAAAAACGACTTTTTCTGCGACGACAGGACCTCAGCTCAGACCTCCTGTTTGCACCTCCTCCTAACTAATCCGGCTTCGGGCCTCCGCTTTTTTCCACGTTGATTCCCAAAAAAAAAAAAAGCGTCTGAAGCGCTGCATGTGAATCAGGCCGACAGAACACGGAGCACCACAGAGCGCGATCGTGGGCCTCAGTTTGTTTTCTCAGAAACATAAGAATCACTGCAGGAGACGCAGCTTTTGCATAGATTTTTTTTTTTTTTTTTTTAAATCACTCGTGATGACCCAAAAACTTTGTGCGGGGTCAGAACCGCTCGCTGGATCCCCCGGGCCCCGAGAGACTTAAATGATCCGATTGTGTATTCTCTATTAACTGGCAGCAAACCGAGTGTGTGTGTGGTTCTGTGAGGGGTTGTGTGTCCGGCCTCTGCCTCCTCCATCACTCAGCACCACGGCAGGTCCAGAGAGGCGTGCAACAACCCCTCCCCACACACACACAGACACACACACACACACACACACACACACACACACACAGTCAGGCCAGAGAGCGTCGCACACATGAGGACGACTAATCCCGAACAGGTTTCTTCCATCAGTCCAGCGGGCCGGCTTCCCGACAGCAGTAGACCCCCCCCCCCCCGGGCATGTTGTGCGTCTGCCTGACCGCTACACAACTGTCAAACCAAACGTGCAACCTGGTTGTGAATCTGTTGAACCGACGGTTGTTGACGAATGTTTGAGTAGATTTCCAAAACATTAGTTTTCACATCAGCGATTGAAGTGATGAGACGAGACAAAAAAAATCAAATTATTCCTTCAAATCATTTTTCACTCCCGCTTCTCAAACCTGTCAAACATCCTTGGAATGATAATCCTCTTTTTTTTTTTCTTCTTCTATTTTCTGACAGGTTACACAAACGCCGATTGATTAATGGAGACAACCGCACCATTATTAATAAGGAGAAAATCAGAAGCAGAATTTTCTCGCCTTGCATGCGACTAATAGTTGACGTGCGGTCCAAAGTCAGTTAGCTTCTTCTTCTTCTAACTAAATAAAGCACGATCAGACACTGGTCAAATAAATCTCCCGTATTTAACCGTCTCTCTGGCTTCGGGCTAAAAATAGCTGACGCTCGATCGCGCGGCGCCTTTATCGACGTCCACGCCTGCCCGTATTACCCGCAGATGAAAAACCTATTTGGAGCGTATGAATAATAATATTCTACGCGTTTAACCCTATCGTGTGACATTCGTTCGCTTTAATGGTCTCGGCTGGATCCGCGCATTGATATCGCAGGCGCGGCGGGTCTCCGGAGATCCTCTATGGATTTTCCAGCCGCGCCCCCCCGATGATCCGTTGTGATCCCGACCCAAAAGGGAAGGCCAGAACGGCACGGAAAAGCGTGGAAAAACAGTCATCGCTTTCACCGTCTCCGTCCGTACCTGGCTCCCGTTCCGTACGCCACGTTAGCTCGCGGCCGGATCGCGATTCCAGACGTGGTTTTATCGACCCCGGGGGACGTGTATCGGCCTCTCTCTGGCAGCTCGGCGGCCGCGGGCATGTGTTTTAAAAGATACCGCTTCCCGCTGGAAATCTTTAACAGGCTTGAAATTAGAAAATAACAACGGATCGTTCGCTCGAAAAACGTGGCACGCGCCGGATCCGCTCTCGGCCCCCGTGATTACGCACGAACTGCACATTCATCACCGGCTTCGCGTTTCGTACGAAGCGTCAATTAATCGGGCTCCATAAACACCGTCGTCAGGGTCTGATCTTTGCTGAGTCTGGCTTATTGATTTTGGAGCCGCGAGCCGAGGTAGACTGATGAGAGTGGTATGAGGTCAGAGGGACGGGGAGGGGGTAAATAAATAAAAAAGCTCAGTCCTGGCCGTTCGTCAATTAAAATTATGGCTCCGTTTGAAATTATATAAATCCTAAACCCGGCCCGGGTCAATCCTGCTGGCAGGCTGAGCAACAAACAAACCAACAAAGACAAACACACAACCTCCTCGCTGCAGGTACGGTATCAAACCGATGATCGTGAGCTAACTTGGGTTTCACTGTCGTATCTCAGGCCGGATCGATAAACAGACGGATGGACAGATACTTTATTGATCGTTGACAGGAAATGATTCAGTCTTCTGGTAACACGCGAGGAGATCTCACGACTGTGTCGTTCAGACAGGTGTTCCCATTAATTCGTCCAGCCAATTAGCAGCAGCAACACACCTGTAACGTCGTTCCTCAGCACCACAAACTAATCAACCAAAATGATCAGCAGGTCTGGGGGGGTTGGGGGGGGGGGCTGCATTAGACAGGATTAGTTTTATCTGCGTGTACCCAATAAACTGGCAACTGAGTGGATATTAGCCTTTAAAAAGTCGTAACGTCAGCGCGCTCTAATAAAGTTTCCTCTTAAAGTGCGTTCTCAGGCGCGGACCGGTCCGACATTCAACTTCAACACGGGGCCGCCCGTCTGAGCGCGCCCGCTCCTCCACGCCAGCTATAAACCCTCTGTGGAGACAAACACGCCTTTCGGCGACTGCATTAAAAAAAACAACAACTTTAAAACAAAACAAAAAAACGACTCTGTAAATGGGCCTGACGTTCGGTTTCACGGCGGCTCTGTGCAGAACACGCAGGGTAAGTTACACGTGAAGGATCCCGTTAAGGACACGCCACGCGTGTCAGGAAGTGCCCCCCGCTGTTGACGATTAGCCACCGTGGCCCGGAGGTAAGCGGACCACAGGTGATTAAATGTGCTGCTGCAGTGATGACCCCCTGAACCATCACTATGAATGTATGTTGAAATGTATTGTATACCCCCCACCACACACACACACACACACACACACCTGCAGCCGATCGATTTCTAAATGAATGTGTGAAAACACAAAATGAGCTCACACAGCCAAAGGCCACATCCTTTAATTGCCTCGTGTTAATTCCCCTTTTCTCTGAGCTCATGCAATCACACACACACACACACACACACACACACACACACACACACACACACACACACACACAAGGACACGGAGACTCACTGCCCCCCACCCCCCACCGCTTTTTAAATGTCATACCCTGTTTAATTTATTGAATTTATTCATAAAGCGTCTTGAGCGGGAAACAGAAAGTGAAGCTTCACTTATTGTGCGATGATACAGTCAAACATCTTTGTCTCCTGCCCCCCCCCCTAAAAAAAAAAAAGCGTATGATCGCTGTGTGTTCTGGCTGCAGGAACCGACCGGGTCGCCCGCACAAGACAACAGTCATCAGTCACGTCGGACCAGAACCGCCCGGCTGACGCTAATCAGATGAAACGCGCCTGCTTACTGGCATCACCTCAGCTGTGGGGGGCAGACCTGTTAGGGTCTGACGGGGGTGGGGGGGGGGGGGCTTTCTGTCTGATCGGAGATGCAGCACACCAACCACAGCCGGGGGGGGGGGGTGCACACACTGCACTGAGCACATAACTGCCGGCAAAAGCAGAGACTGGTCAGTGGTGCTGCAGACAAGGGAGGCGGTTTCTACTAAGGGGGGGGGGCTGCTGATATGGTGGACGGGCAGAGAGAGGGTGGGGGGGGGGGTGGGGGGGGGTGGGGACAAAAAAAAACAAACAACAAAAGGCAGAGTCGCTGATAGATGTGATGTGCGGCGCGGCACAGAGGCAGCGGTTCAGGTGGAAACAGCTTCCCTTTGTGATGCAGATGACGACGCAATCAGCCCCCCCCCCGGGCTCCGCTCCCGGGGACGCCGGGGGCCGGACACTAATCCGGCGGGTTTGTGTCGAGCGGGCGGACGCTCATAAAGGCGGTGTCACAGTACCTGGGGTGTGTGTGTGCGCACGGCGCTCTCAGAAGCGAGGTCTGACCTCTCTCAGGGTGGACGCTCCCTCCGCCTCCTCCTCCTCCTCCTCCTCCTCCTCCTCCTCCTCTCTCTCTCTCCCCCCTCCCTCCGTCCTCCCTCAGTGGCCGGGCTGAACGTCGTAAGCGCCATATTGTGAATCGGGAACCGGTTCATCTCGCGGTCGGACGTTTCCCCCGTCCCCTAACGGCAGCTATTCCTGACGGCTCGGGACGAACCGGGCCATCCCTCGTAAATACGACTTTACCCGGCACGCGGCCAATTAACACGCGCTAATTAATGCGGCGGGATAAGAGCGGCCTTGATCTAGATTCCTGCGTGAAACATCAGAGAGGTTACACGGAGGTAAAGAAACACGCAAACGCACCGGACGGTAACGTATTTAGCGGCAGAATTAAACCGAGCAGCCGTCTGGGAATTTGATTCGGACGCAACACAGATTTTCTGTAATAATGTCGAGGAGCCAAAACAAAAAAAGTTCAAAAGTTCAATCTCGCCCTTTTCTTCAGAAGCGAGCGGCGCTGCACGGTAACCGGCCGCGCTCCTTCGCCTCTCTGGCCCGCACGCTGAAACGATTACAGCCCTCTCATCAGAAAGGGCGCACCTATCCTTAAAGCGTTGCAAGAAAAACAAATCACACACCCATAATTCACCTGATCCTCGCTAAATCATACATTTCTCAGCGCTGCGTCTTCCCCCGCGGTGGATTCTGGGGCACGGGTTTGTTTTTTTTTTTTTTCTGAGCTGGGACGGCGTCGTGCGCGACACAAACCTCCTCCAGCCGGGGGCTGGGAGAAACCTTCTTGCGCTTCTTGCAAAGAATTTGAAAGTCAATTTGTGTGTCACATCTCGGCGGCGGCGGTTAACCTCCAAACTAAAAGCCGTATATTAGACACTTTACAAAGGAGACGTCAAATCCTCAGAGTTACGTGCAACTGTTACTTAACCCAGGCACGCTTTAATTTGGTAACGCCAACCCTAATATTAAGGGAAAGTGGGTGGGTTCTGCTTTTTATCTCTACACGGCGAGGAGTCGGCGAGGTCGCAGATGAAGGCTTCCCCCCGCCAGCTGAAGCGTGTGCGCACTTGCGACAAGATTTCCGGGTTGCTGTGAACCCATAATAATTCATGTGCCCGTGCAAGTAGAAACGGCGGCTCGCAAACCTCCTAATTCTCTAAGAATTTAACTGACGTCAACATCGGCAGCTCTCACCGTTTTTGCCGGAGCCTCGTACGATGCATCGATAAGCTCCTGCTCCATTAACTGGAGGAATCCACGCGTTTCCGAAAGCCCGGAAATTTGCGGCACGACAACTAAAATAATTTTTTTTAAAAAAATTAAAAACACACACACGTTGCAGCAAACACTGCATCAATGCACAAAGCTTCACAGCAAAACAAGCAGTGCTGATTTAAGACATTCAAAGTTCTTTAAATCCAAACTAAGCAAATTACGACTGGATGATACATGGAGCACATCAGGGATTACACCTGGGCCCACGTTCGGTTTTTCCCCTTTCGTCCTTTTAAGGTAAAATCCACCTCGGGAGTAAAACGTTCGTCGTATCTGCCGGCTGTGTTGGGCCGCGGTGCGCTGCCAGCGTTACGTCGCATATCGAAAAGAGCCCAAACACCTGTTGCCTTGAAAATATTTTCATTTTCTGATAGCATCAAGCGGCAGCGCTATCTGACCTGCAGGCCCCTGCACGCCGAGCGGGCCTGATTACAGCTGAAAGAGGCAGAAAATTAAACACCTGTTCTCTTTCTGAGCAGATAGAAAGCCTGCGGTATATGAAGATTACTGGAACACCATGTTAAAAAAAAAAAAAAAAAGAAGTAGTATGGCTTCCTGGAAGAAGGACGGCAAGCACATTTTATGCTGTCTTTATAAAACGGAGTGCTGCTCCAACGCGACACGTGACCCGGGGCCCTGTGGACCTGCAGAAACAACCAGAACTGAGTTTTTTCAGCCTGTTGTTACCGCCTGCACACTTAGGGCGCCGCTTGTAAAATTACTCCAAAGATTTCCGTTCCTTGTCGACGTGCCTTGCCCTGTTTTAGAGGAGTGAGCTGCTGTCGAGAATAAAGACCGGCGCTCTAAAAAAACAACCAAAATGGGCCGCGTATTGATTTCCTCCCCGCCGACATCCCCGAGCCGCGGCGATTTCCGCTCCGCTGCCGTTTCATAAACTTCCCCTTCTTTTGTCCGACGTGTTCCACAAACTTCACGTCTGGAGGGCGAACGTGCGCGGACCCGAGCGGGCGAAGACGGCGGGGGGGCCTGGCACGCCGCGGCCGACCGCAGCCGTCAGAGCCAAACAGCTGAGAGTACGGAAACGGCGTCAAACAGCCCATCGACGCCGACGTCGAAACCGGTTCAAGCGACTGCAGCCAGGAGCGGAACCAGCTGGGACCAAAAAAAAACCAAAGCCGTCCCAAAAGGAACATCCTGCGTAACTTTGACATAATAATCGTTCTGCAGACGCACCAGAGCAGATTTCAGCCAGTAAAACACACCGTACAGTAGCCAAAGCGGCTCAGTAACGGTGCAGAGAGCAGCGCCGGTGCTTCTGCCTTAATCTCAACCCCAAAGGTAGCCATAGATGTCCCTGAAATGTGACACCCCCCCCCCCTTCCAGTGAAACAACTGGTACCAGCACTAATTGAAATTTTGCATGCAAAGTGACAATGCCCGGGCCCTCGGCAGCATGGATTAGGGCTTGAATGGAGACAGATTCTTTGTGAAAGCCCAGTGTGGCGGTTGGCGTGCCGGCCGCTTCCCTGCATCTGCTCATTGGGCGGACTGAGAAAACACCGGATTGTATACGGCCGCTCGTTTTACCTTTATCTAATCCCGTTTTCTGAGCCCGCCTCCGTCCGTCTTTTGTTACTCTTCCCACAAAAAACAAACAAAAAAAAAAAACGTAACGCTTCCATGTTACACTGCGCGGCCTTTACAGAACAATTCCGGTCGAAAACAGCGACTTAATTTCCATATGAAAGCGTCTTTACCAAACTTGGCAGGAGTTTCTGAGCATTAACAATCATAAAGGTGCCTTCCACTGTTAATGCCGTGCGGAGAAAAATTGCAGGGAAAAGGGTTGGCAAAACACAAATGAATGCGATTTAGCAAATTAAATCAAAACAAAAAGACGGGGGGGGGGCTCAAAGGCATCGGCTCGTTGTGCGTTTGCCAACTCTCAAAACGAGCGGGCTCCGGCGCTCACCCGAGCGCTGAAGGAATGCGGCGCATGTTGAAATGCAATCAAATCTGCGAGACATTTTTTAAAAGGCTCCACGCTGTGATCTCATTCGAACCCACTTCGCCGTCCTCCGCGGCGGTTTCTGTCCCATTCCGCTGCCTTCAGAGACAAAAAGGGGGGTGGGGGGTGGGGTGGGGGGACGTGGTATCAAAGCGATCCGTCATCCCGCTGACCCCGACGACAACTCGCCATACAAGTCTGGAGGAGGTTGTTGTTGCATCATAGCAACACCAACCCTCCCAGAAAACGTTCGCTGTGTTTGCACAGCACAAGCTGTAATACCACAACAGAAGGGTGGGGGTGGGTGGGGGCACGACTCAGAAAAGCCAAACGATCCGTCTAGTAAATTTCATCTCCTCGGAACAATACGGGCCGCTCCGGTTTTACGGCCGGGTGGGTGGGGGAGGAATCGCAGCATTCCCGCTCGGCGAAATTATACGAGCGCTGTTGTCGGCGCGGCTGACGACGATCAGCGGGCGACCTAACGAAGGGATAAACCCACAGCGCCTTTTCATAGGCGCGCTCGACGGAGCTCGGCTCGTTCGCCCGCCCGGCGCGCCTTCCGTCAGTTCGGCCTCGTCGGTTCCCGTTAACCGAACCGAGAAGACGCGACATCGGCTCACGTTAAACGCCGAGTCCATTCAAATCCCCCTGAAAAAAAAAAAAAACGCCACTAATGAACTAGCGCCGGTTACGTTTGGCGAACCTGACTGGACAAAGTGGAGTAGCCTAAAAAGTGGATAAGACTAAGACGGTGGGGGGGTGGAAAAGGTCACGGGCGGAAATCAAACAGGAGCATCAGCTCTTTACAGGGTCTGCAGTGTTGACACGCCGTTGGTGAAATGGCCACTCGGTCACAGCCGCGATTTTCCAAGTTCGGCCCCCGTTTTAATCCCCTAATCCGCTCCAGCACGGTCGCTGCCTGATTCATTGATTATTTGTATAACAAGTGGCCCTTTCATACGTTTGCCCTGCAGAGAGCAGGAATGTGGCAGCTATGACTTCATGAATACTCCACTCCATCTACGCAGGATAAATTTCCCACAGCGCACACAGCTCCGCCGCCATCGCCCAATAATGAGATTTTTAATATTAATGTTTTATTAATATTACGTAGCGCGTTTAGTCGCCGGCGTCCGTTAGCGAGAGGCTGATGTGTGCGACGGTGTCACTCTCGATTAAGCAAAAATAACAACAGAAGAAAACGTAGCGTCCCGGCACTAAATGTGTCAAAACGATCCACTGGGGGGGGGGTTCTGTTCTGTTGCATGCTGGGAAGTGTTTTTCTTTTTTCGGATTAGAGCTGCAGTGACCTCTTTTTCAACCCTTTATTTCTCATACGCAAGCCATCCTCGCAACTTCATTGGACAGTCGGCTAGGGTGATTCGCAGGGTAAAATGGAGGTGGTGGGGATGGGGGGTGGGGGTGGTGGATTGCGTCGGCGACGGGACTAGCCGGTTTGCGAATCAGAAAGCGAAGCCGCAGCCATCGCGAGCACCACCTTTCTCCGTGGAGCAGTTGGTGTATTTCAATACAGCGAAGTAACGCCTGGAGGAGCTCTGGCGAGCGGCGTTCTCGGCTTACGGATACGCTCCACAGTGGATTTCACGTGTGGACCGACTGTAACCACAGCCACGTTTGCATTTTAGACAGACGGACGAAACAAGGGGAAGTGGAATACAGCGTAGAGTGAATCTGTTGATATCGCTGGCGGGGTTTTTATTCACATCCTGCGGTTTCTTCGCTCTCGGACACAACGGCAAGGGCATAAAAAAAAATAAATAAATAAAACCACTTCAACTGTAAACGTGGGTTCAGTAATTAAAAAGAAAATAATACTGAACATTATCTACATTTACGTGGGCTGAGGATCCGCAGTAGTACAGAATAAAATTAGAAAAATTGAAGTATTTATTCAGCGTCTATCAATAATAAATATTCATAACACTAAGATGCAAGACTCAGCAGTATAATTCATGCATCTGCAGTGTACATCGGATTTCATTACGCTTGCAAACCGCCTGAATTGCAAACGAATCGGAAAATATATTCAAATATATACAAATAAAAAAAAAATATATACAATTTCTGACTTCGCGTGACATGCATTTGTGTGGTTGTGTGATTTTACTGCCAAAACCGGCCGGGCGCACAAAACAATAACAAGGCTGTCCGGGAGCAGTGATCATACCTGAAATGAAGCCATGACACAGATTTTAAAGCTATTGCACAAAGCCGCCACGAGTAATGTAATGTAATGTAATGTAATGTAATGTAGGCCGGATACGTAACTCCACTGAAATCATAAGCAGGAGCTGCATGAATACATACGACACCCGTCAGAGCCCGTGCCAGTCCTACATGGGACCTGACAGGCCCTCTCAACATTTCTACACAAATTTGGGAAGTTATTTTACATGTAGGCTACATGTGATTTTACTTTAAACAAGCGGCTAAGTATTTATTCCTGTGTTTTCTTTTTTGTTGTTGTTTCATCCTGCGGTCGCGTTTGGTGGAGATTTTCCGTAGTTTCTCAGCTCCGTCTGTAATTATGAGGTTTCGTTAAGCCGGCCAGGAGGAAGAGGACACGTTTGTTTTCTGACAGCATCCCCAAAATAGCACGAATAAATGCGAGACTGGGCTGACACTTTCCATTCCTCCGTGTGCCCCACGTCCCCTGTCCTGCCACTGGGAATAAGAAGACAATCAGAGCCCAGCTACACACAAAAAAAAAAAAAAAAAAAAAAATCACCTGGATGTTGGAGCAAAGGCTCTGACACACGTTACAGGGGACAATGCCAATATGCATCCATCACCTCCTGATCAATATCAGGAGATAAAAAGGGGGCAAACGTCACCATAACGCAGACCGGTCCCCGTGAGTCACAGGGGATGTTGTGGAGCTGAAAACTGTGGCAACAAGTACGACAACGAGGCCACTTTCCGGGACGTGCCCGTGTAAACACACACACACACACACACACACACACACACACACACACATATTCCGGGGGATTATTTTCACCGTTCAACCTGTTTCATTGTGCGTGGAGCCACGCTGCCTGCCTCCCCATCCCCGCACCAACCAGACGCAGCCTCCGACCGCGGCATGTTCCGCCGTTAACGTTTAAGAAAAAGAAAAGAAAAGAAAAATAAAAAAGAGAAACGTCTTTTTTTTTTTTTTTTAAATCGACAACTGTTTGACAACTGTGACACACCTCTCCGCGCCAGGACGCGACTGAGATTTTTTTTTTTTTGTTAACGTTTGCTAACTCGCCGTTAGCTAGCCGCGCGCACGCACACACACACACACACACACAGAACCCCCGTTAATTTAATCCGCAATTTAAAAGACATTAACGCCGCACGGTTACCTGCGGTGATGCGGGAGCGTGTCTCCGCGTCCCACCGTCACGCCGTGCCCGCCGTATTTTGGGCTGACTCCGAGCCACGTTTCAGCAACGACCAAAAAAAAACACGCCATGTTATAATACGCTTAGAGACACTAACTGGTTTGTTTGTGTGTGTGTTTTTTTAACCGTTAGCTTTTTTAAAAATTAGATCGCGCGAACGTCCCCTCACGCGCTTTGTCTCAAACTCAAAGCCGGTAAAAAAAAAAAAAGGATGCGGCTTCAACCGCAGGGATGGAAACGTTAGCTTACCTTCAACTGCTATTACGGCCGGTATGGTCCATAATATCCATAGAATATCCATCATTGGTCACTTGCGGGGCCCAGACATTCAAATAAAATACGTCCCGAAAGCCATTGACAGCGAAGGCAGAGCGGGGACAGGCGGTCCTTCACCTCCAGCAGAGCGAACCCAGATAGGGGAGAAGACGAACTCAAATCTGAACCAAGTTTGGGCGAAACCAAAAAAACCACAGACGGAGGGGAGCACCGGACGCCGCGGAAGCGCCGCCGAGCTTTTTGACGTCGCGCTAACCGGCACGGCCGTCTCTGGAAGAGAAAGTACAACAGTTTTGTTTGTGATTAACGATGTAAGGTTCAATTTTCTTAAATTATCGACGCAGCCGGGTTTGAGGAGGACCCGTCGCCCCCTTCGAAGCCACTTCAATTTACCCCGCTGTCAATCACAGACAGGGGCACAGTCTGCGCTGCCTTACCTAGCGACAATTAAGTGTTTTGAGACCATGTAGGGCATCCATCAAAGATGGAGCTGCTCATTTCTCACCGCCACGTCGCTCCAAATGGAAATATTGTGGCTACTCTTCTGACAAACGACGCTCCGGCGTGTCTGCGGGGTTCACCGCGGAGCTGCCGCGAAGGCACCGTAACAGGTGACGAGCCCGGGAGGACAAGCAAAGTAAGTTTAACTTTTTTTTGTTGTTGTTTCTCCTCTCCATTTTGTTTGGTTGGTTACCACTTTCCTCTTGTCAACCAACGTGTCCCTCAGTCCGTGTGTTGTTGGGACATAACTGCAAAAAAAGGACAATGGTTGTATGTATAATTACTTTTATTTGAACTATATACTTCTACACAGTGCCACTATTGTAAGTTTTATAGTAAGATGATATTCCTATATGATGTTTTAAATTCTTGATTGATTGATTCACTGTTGTATTTATTCCCAAATAGTTATCTGACATTTAACTTACATATTAGTTGCATGCAAAAATAATTTACATTTGTAAATTGTAATTTTGCATTTACAATTTATACATTAGTTACTTTGATTTTTTTTGAGTCAGTGTTAGAACTTGGACCGTGCCCTGATCTCATGAAGAGAGGAGCATGAAACTGAAGCTTTCTGAAGCCTGCAGGCGGCCGTGACAAACTACAGGAACTGGTGACCGGGTGTCTGCTCCTGCTGTTAAATAAGGCAGACTAACACAAACAGTATGAAACGTCTGAGGAGCAGTTACAGCTCAGCATGATTTAATACTGTCGTCTGACCGGGCTGTTGCACGCTGGTGTTTCCAAAGAGTTGTGACGTCAGCTTCAGGAGCACAGGTTTCTACATGGGGGTGTCATTTCCTAACACAACAATGAACTGATATCTAACATTGAAGGCATAATCGATTAAGTATTGGCTGCATTGATCCTTCTTTGTGCAGCAAACAACGCTGACGAAGCGCATATGCAAGACACGATGGGTTCAGTAATAATTTGAACTGTAAGGCGGGAGGCTCTTCAGGAATCCATCCACGTATTTCATTTACTCGACTTGCTGCTCGACGCGCGTCACATGGCCGACGTCATGTGACCGAACAGCTGTCAATTAGGTAGACCTGAACAGCAGTTATTTTCCAATAACAGAGCCAGAGAAGCCAGGCCAAAGTGAAATGTGACTTCCTCTCAGAATGCAAAACTTTCCTTCCCATGCATGAATCATCATAAAACTATAATCAGCTGACGTAATGTTGGCTCGCAGCGCTTCAGACCTTCAGAACATGTCACCATTCATCTTCTAAAATTATTAGAATTGAGCTGTGTTTGCACTAAGCTGATTTAAGTTGGCGTGATGGAAGCTGGCAGTAACATTATTGGCAGTCTTTTTCCAACAATCAATAAAAATGCTATACGTGGGATAAATATGGATATTAATAAACCCAACACATTCGTGAGTTTTCCGCTGTTTTAATGGGATTACTCTCTTCCTCAGCGGCTCCACGCTGACAGTGTTATTTGGCATAAAATGACGTCTATTTATTGTGCTTCTGCCGGGGCCATCGCCATATTTTTTTGAGATTTCCTCTCGACTAGTCCAGTACTCCCTGCGCCAGAAGCTGGTAGTAAAGTTCCAGTATCTTCATGCATGTTGGGTAAAGAGTAAAACGCAGGCTGGTTTTTATATGACACAAAGGCAGGCGCAGACACACATGCCATACTGAAACAGTCACAGAAATTACAGATATGCCAAAACATTGCCCCTTTGTTTCAGATACAAAGGGATGACGTTCTCGGAAGCCTCCCGGAGAGAAAAGCATGATAAAACATTCCCAATATACACAAAAATGCAAAATTGCTTCTTCTCCAAAGAAAGTTACCAACATCGAAGGACGGAGAAGAAGGGAAGAAGAAAAAAAAAAAAAAAGATGGCTTGCAGATGTTCTCATGAGGGTTTACAAAACACAAGGAACAAGTAAACATGCATGGGGAGTGGAGTCGCTGAGGCTGGCTGAGAAACAAGAATTTAGAATAAATTATTTGTCGTGGAGCTCGTGGTTCCAGGGGGACTCTCACGGGTTAACTGAGCCGGGCTGATTTATTCGCCCCCGCCGAGTTGGACTCTATTGATTCCAGGTCACTTGACTGGCTGACTCCAGATCGTGTTCAGGTGACTACAACGCAGATGGAACAGAGCGGCGAGGCTTCGACCGTAATGAGTTCCATGCGAGCTCCGCGCTGACCTGCGCGAAAGACGCCGAAGAAGTGATATTAATACTCCTCTAATGTTGCCCACCGAGATCCGTCTGTCACGCTACGCTACACGGGCTGCGCGGTAATAAAATACATGTAATGCAAAGCAGAGGTGTCCGAACGCGGCGTAAATCTCCTCGTGTTCTTCCGCCCCACTCGGGCAAAAGCGAAACATACGGCGTGTGGAACGCAGCAGAATCACAACGGCGCCGTTTTACAGTCGCCGCAGCGTACAGTAAGCACAAAACACAGCTCGTAATGCATACATCAAATTACTTGTTAATTTTTTTTTTTTTTTTTTCCTGGTAATGCACACAAGGTGCAGCGAGGACACATTGATTTCAGCTCAGACCTGCTGGAAAAATTGCAGCGTGCAGCTCGGCGGTATAATGACTTTATATTGACTAGCCGCATGCAGCGCAGCAACCTTACAAACCTCTGTCTGAATGTTCAACATGGTGGCATCGATCAAACCGTTCCAATTAAACAGAATTATATTTTACAGGAACACGCGAGTATAACTGCGAAGTCGAGAAATAATTTTACGTATTAACAGGAAACTAAGCAACGTTCATTCCAACACTGTCACTATATGTAATTTCTCCTTATATAAATCTAAAATACACTTTCCCATGAATTTTTTTTTCTTTTTTATTCACGGTATTAAATTATTTCAAATTCACCAATAAATACACGCTTGTTATTTTTGATTTGTTCAGGCACACAAACTAATTTGGATTTTTGCTACTGCAGTTTAATACCTTTTTAGATATAGAAAATAATTGTTATCATCAATTAAAAAATTCCACATATGATTTTATAATATTTCACGCTGAAAGACGATGCCTATTATTTTAGTAATGTTTATTTTATTTTATTTTTTTGGCATTTTTTTTACTAATCCGATTTTTCAAAAATATTGTTTTTATTACTGTATAAAAAGAATATACAGAACATGAAAATATCTGAATATTAACTCTACATTGATGTTGAATACCAATATTATAATATTACTGCAATTATGTGCATGAATGAGAATGTTAATAGTGAAGGATATGAAGCCGTTTGCACCATGACACACATAACACAGGAATTTATTATAATTATTTCTTTATTGCATTTCAAAGAAAAACAATCTCATTGCAGAAGTTCTTTAAAAATGATTGAATTGTATAATATGGTGGGAAAATTAATAGTTATTAGTTAAATCAATGAGACACAGAACCGCTAGTGAAACCAAACAGACAAAATGAATAAATATTTAAACGTTAAACATCAGCGCGGTGTGTCGTTGCATCAACGCTGCCACCTACAGTTTCACAGATGAACAGGTTCTCTCCAAACACAGAAACACTTTGAGTTTAGCTCCAGGTTCACACTCATTACATTTTAATGCACGCCAGGAAAAACGTGGGAAAATTTTAAAATCAGATGATAAAATAAATTTTTAAAAAATGGGGAAAAAAAATTAGAAGTGTGTTTAAATAATAAGCATAAATAATTATTGTCAAATTCTGAAATACCTTTAGAATTAAAATAGTGTTTTTTTTTTTATTCTTAATTTGTGTTAAGCTATAAGGAGTTGTGTGTAAATTATAAATGTACTTAATTTTATATTTAGATTTAAATCCATGTTAATGATTTCACTGTGGTGTCATATGAGACAGTAATATTATCATTATTATTGCATTATTACCTACTGATAAAAATTAAATGGATTCCAGCTTTAAATTAAAACAAAACAGCCCCGTGATCCTGAAAGATGCTTTTATTTGTCCTGAACGATGAAGCCAAGAGGATGAGGGTGAGAATGAGTTCAAAAACTATTATCACTTATCCCCTGGAATATTTATCTGAACTTAAGCCCGCTCACAACGGCAGGAATCGATTTCACCTCCAGCCTCAAAGGGCTTACGGCGACGCATCGAGCCCAGTCGGCATCGGCAGCTGGATAAAGAGCGAGGGAACCGAGCGACCTGCTCTCCTTAAAAAGCTGCTGCGTGACCTCCGACCCTGTCCTGAGAAAGAGCCATGGACTCTTCTAATCTGGAGAGACCTTTAGCGCGTGGATTAACCTGGGGCCGAGGCCACGTTTGCACAGGCGGGCGGAGGAGAGTCCGCTCGATTGAACTCGGACGAGCGGCACCGAACTGGGATAATCCAGGTGTTTAGCAAGTTTGATTTATTTACGGATGAAGGCGGAACCTTGTACCTTTTATATTTTATCCAAATTAAAAAGCGCTGCCACACAGTTGTTTTGAAAAGAAAATATTTCTTCAGTTAAAAAAAAAAAAAGATGGGCTCACTGCTTATCTTTTCATGAATAGCTGCCTCCACCCACCCCCCTGCTCTTCAACCGCCCACCACCACCACCACCACCCACCTTCCCAGCGTATTGGTTTACTCCTGCCAAAAATTTAATTCAATCCCACTAAGTTGCCCCGGCTTTAATTAAATAGACCAAAAGCCTTGGCAGGATTTCATTGACTTTCTTGTTAAGTGAACTTTACAGAACTTTCCCCGTTGTGCTGCTGTGATCCGAGTCCTTTTCATTCTCGCGGTTAAGTCGCACAATTCCTCACAAACTAACCTGAGCTTTGCGCCACACAAAGGTGAGGACGGCCTTTCGGTGAAGCCTTTAAAAAAAAAAAAAAAAAAAACAGAGACGTAGTGGAGTGGCGCGCGGCCGTCAGCGGGCAGACAACTCTTTTTATCATCACAATAAATCTAAGCACCATAAGCTGTAAAACACAGGCCCAGTAAAAAGAGATGGAGCTGACAGTCATGACGAAATGAATGCCTCGATAAAACGAGCGCTCATCAATCACGCCTGTGGGTTTTGGATGCTAACGTCCCCGCTCTAAGCTCTCTGCTAATTGATACGAACCCGCTCACATAAATCAGCGGCGGCGTGTTGATGCGGCGCGCTGTTGTCGCTGCGGTTCGCCTCCCAGAACCGCAGATCCATTTTCCCATAACGCATACTGAGCGGTAGCCTACATGTGTTAGACTCGTTCTCCCACTGAGAGACGACAAGACGAAACGCTCCCGTTTTTGGGAAACGCGCACTTGTGTCGTCACCGTGAGGAGGAACTTCGGCGTCGGTTCCGGTGCCGTTCGGATCTGGGGTGAGCTCGGAGCTTCCGATTCGCTGCTCTCCCTCCAGGAGGAAATGGGAATCGTGTCATGGATGGGGAAACGTTGTGAGGACGAAGTGGACGAAGCCCGTTAATGTGCGGCAGCCGTGTTAATCCTCCCGGGTCGTCATCAGAACATGTTCTGACATGTTGTGTTTTCCTCTTAGGTTTACAGCAGGAGAACAATCATCTCATTTCTTTCTTCTTATTCAGTTTCTCCTCACTTTTTTTCCATGCTGCTACCATATAAATAAATATATATATATGATGAATAATGGAGCTGAAATGTCAACCTTGAGATCAGTCAAGATAAATATCATTTTTTATTTATCGTTGGAAGCGTTTTTTGGGGGTTAATGGCAGAAATGCATCGCTCCCGGTCTGAACACACAACTTGCTGAGAAAATATCCAGTTTGCAGTCTTTTTTATTCAAACACAACTCATGTTGGCGGCAGAGCGGAGCAGAACAAATAAAAATTAAAATGATCTGGAAGTGAAACTTAATAATAAACGTAATAAATTCCATCTACAACAAATTACAGGGGCTTCAGCGTTGATTTTGAATGTTGTAAATAAATTACTTGACACCGAGGCCTAACCCGAGCCAGATCATCACAGCAACAGATGGAGGTGCACAACAGGATATTACCACTAAGAGGATTCCTCTTTCTTCGCCTGTCACTCTGGACCTTCTTTTTCTCCCCCCTCTTTCATCGTGGACCAGCTCGGCCGGCTCGGCGCCGGATCCGGCGTAGAGTTGTCGGTTAAGCCCCCGACAACCCGCCGCTGCCCACGCTGACCCGCTTGGCGACGAGAAATCCCCCCCCCCCCCGATCGCGTCTGCTGCTGTGGAAAACGTTAAAATCAGAAACCAGGTGGGATTAGAAAGTCCTGGCGGCGTCTTGAGTCTCTGACCTCTGACCTTTTCCCTCAGAGCTCGGGTGTCGAGTTTACTCACCTGCGCCGCTTAAGTGACGCGCGGGCGACAGGCGGCGTGCGCGTCGGGTCGGCAGGTAGCCGTCAGAGCTTCGCCGGCGGGGATTAAACGGCGGCGCGAGGGACTCGCTCGACGCGAAGACGGAGGACACGGTGAAACGTGATGTCTTCAGTGTGAGTGGAAGCGGAGCTATGACTCACAATGTGAAGTTTAATCCAGATACTGATTCAAATGGTTTAAAAAAAAAAAAAAAAAAAAAAAGGAGATGAAAATCCAGCCGTTAATTTTCGCATAATCCTGCAAACCACAAACAGAACCTCCGTCACAACTACGTCACAAACAAACACATGAGGGTGTGTATGTGTGTCGATAAAGTTGTGGGATTGCGACGAGGCTGTAACTGTGGCGCCGTGATGAATCTGAGATTTTGTTCCGTAGCTTTGAATTTGTGCTTTTGTAACGATAAAGCTTTATTTCCTCCCGTGTCACAGATCTTGATGACGCTCTTTGAAACTTGTACCGCACTTTTTTTTTATATATATATATATATATATATATATATATCCAGCGAGACCTTGGAAATACTAGACGCTGACGCAGAAAGCGAAGCGGCGCTGCGCCTCGACTCCTTCTGTAAACTTTGGTCGCGCGTCTCCTCGGGCGCACAAAGCCCGGCGGCCCTGAAAGAGGAGCCGGGCTCACTCGCTCACTCACAGTCGCACCGACGGACTCGAGCAACAATTAGCTGGGAGTTATTGTCAGATTATCACCGTGAGTTACAGTCGTTTCCTGTTTAGCTTTGCGAACTTTACAAGCGCGGCGGCGTGGCCCTTCGCGTCCTGCGGCGCCGCTCGGTTACTCGCGTGTACTCCGGTACGCGGCGCTGGCCCGGAGTACCGTAAAGGTATTTCACACGCGCACACTTCATTAAAGATCCAATAAAACTCCTGCAGTCGTTTAATGACTTCACGGGACGGAGGCGTGTATGCGTCCGGCGCCGCCGAGCGTAAAAAACGGTTAATTTAACTTGGTGGCTGCTCTGAGGGATATTACCTCTTTATTGTGTTTCCTTTGTGTTTAACCTCGGCCCTGAGAGGAAGGAGGGAGAGGAACCGGAGATCTCCAGGGGGATTCAATTATATTTCCTCTCATGTTCATAATGGTTTTGCAACAAGAACTCTCTCTGCTCTCCGAGAGCTTTTTTTTTTTTTTCCCTCCATCTCAGCGGGCTTTGGAAAAGACATTATTTATCTTAAGGAGCCGTTATCTGACTTCTATATTTCTTATCCGGCAGCCATCGCACAACTCTGCCCTGATGAATAATATAACGGGCTGAGAAGAGCTTTCCTGCAGTAAATCCTCCCGAAAGACGAGCGAAGAGCGGCGGTCGTCCTTCAGGGGTTCGCCCGCTGCGGCTTCCAATCCCGGGAACGCCGGGAAGTTTCTTACAATTAAGCCACGAAGTCTCGGTACGAACAGACGCGCGAGCTTTCCAAGACCAGAAGCTTGTGGCTACGCGTTTTTGTTTTTTTTTTTTCTTCGCACAAATTAGTCGCTGCCGAGCAGAATTTGTGTGGAGGTTTAAAGATCTGCAGATGACGGTCGGCCGAGGCCAGGACCAGATTACTGAGCGCTTACAGCGTGAAAAGATGGAGGGGACCGAGATGTGTGTTTATCGTATATATGTGTTGTCCTGTGTGTGTGTGTGTGTGTGTGTGTGTGTGTGTGTGGGGCTATGCACACACGTATGTGTCAGTTTTCATGCGTGCGTCAGTGTATGTGCCTGTGTGTTTGTATGTGTGTCTGTTTCTGTGTGTGTGTGTGTGTGTGTGTGTGTGAGTGCACGTGCATGTCTGTGCATGCATGTGTGTGTGCGTCTGTTTGTATGCGTGCACGTGTGTGTGTGTGTGTGTGTGTGTGTGCATGTGTATGAGTGTGTGTGTGTGTGTGTGTGCGTGCGTCTGTTTCTGTGTGTGCATGTCTGTGCGTGCATGTATGTGAGTGTGTGTGCGTGTGTGTGTGTGTCAGTGTGTATGCATGTGTGTGAGCGTGTGTGCGTGCATGTGTCTGGGTGTGTGTGTGACTGCGCGCATGTGAGTGTGAGCGCATGTGTGTGTGCGTGCATCTGTCTGTGTGTGTGTGTGTGTGTGTGTGCGCGCGTGCGTGCATATGTGTGTGCACGTGTATGAGTGAGTGTGTGCATGTGTGTGTGAGTGAGTGTGTGTGTGTGTGGTGTGTGTGTGTGTGTGTGTGTGTGTGTGTGTGTGTGTGTGTGTGTGTGTGTGTGTGTGTGTGTGTGTGTGTGTGTGTGTGTGTGTGTGTGTGTGTGTGTGTGTGTGTGTGTGTGTGTGCAGAGAGGAAACAGAGGGAGCAGAGTGAGGAAATAGAGCAGAAGAACTCGGGCCTGACATAAAGAAAAAAAATAAATCCTGGATAATTCTGCCTTGAGATGTGAGAGGGCCTGCAAAGAGCAGAGGGGAGCATCCAGAGGTCGTTCCCATGGCAACCTTTGCCCAGGGAGATCGTTGACCCCGCCCCGCCCGCCCCCTGCAGTACAAGCGGAGCACAGATTGTAGGTCACATATGGCACCAGCGATCCAATCAGGCCTAATCTGGCTTGACTCGCGGGTCATAAATTATACTGGAAAGCTGGTTTACACTCTGGCTTATCTCGTCCGTGGGCTCCGCTGTACGATAATGGCCGCGTTTGCGGTAACTCGATGAACTGACCCATTAAACGTACGTGTCAACAAGTTTGTGTTTTGTCTATAGGAGCTCGACTCGATCGGGAGCGAGCGAGATTCCGGGCGTAAAGCCGCTGTCGTCAGAGGCCGAGAGGAAAACTGTACGAGTTCACGTTACAAACGCCACTCAGCTCATTCATTCTCCTCCTGAAACGCTCCCTGTTTTTCTCCCTGGTGGTTTATTCTGTCAAACAACTGGATATAAATGTTTTTTAAAAAAATATGTAAGTGCACCACTGGGCCCACATTACAGTAAAAAAAAAAAAAAAAACGCAATTTTTACCTTATAATTACCATAAATCTGTTTTGACCAGCAGTCAAATATTTTAATTTAAAAAATGAAACTAGAACAAAATTACAATTCTTAAACTTAACTTTTAATTATTAGGCGAACATTGGCTCATTGTCCCCATGTTGAATAAAAATAATAATAATAATTTTATCTTTAAAAAAAATGATTTTTCTTGAAATGTTTAACCTCTCATTAAAAAATAAAATAGAGAAATAAATTTGACAAAATACAGAAAGGACTCGACATTTCCTTTTGATTGTGAAAAATAATTTAAAAAGTTGAAATCCACTTTTTTAAAAATGAAAAAGCAGCACGGTGTGATTTAACTTTCATTTCATCACACACACTGATGTAACTTACTGTACGTTTGGAGTCGTGGTCTTTAAGACACCATGAGAGAAGTGAGGTCGAATTTCCTGTCACAAACAATTAAAACTATTTTCAAATACAAGTTTGTTTTACGAGCTGATTAAAAAGGTTTCATCTGGCTGTTTAGTGAAAAGTGATTTGGATAATTTAAAAATATCTCTGCACAGACATGGTCACCCAGAGTCACACCCTCTCCAGCAGAAACACACATATGATTTGATTGATTTATGGGTGGTGTTTGTGTGGGCGGTGCGGGCGGGTGCCTTTTTAGTAAAGAGTTTCCAGGCGCACGCGGGAGCTCGGCGCTAAACTCCCATCTTCTGACATGGAGAAAGCTGTTCAATCGGATTTGAGGTCACGTCGGCTTCACGGTCGGAATCATCTAAAATTCTCGGCACTCGCTCCTGCATTAATAAAACTTGGATTTGTGCACGGGAAGACATTAATTTCCCCGTGACTCAGCCCGGTGTGCGCTAAAGACCGCCGCACACTGATAAAAACACTGGATCTAATCTGGATGTGATAAACGCGGCGGGAAATGGCAGTCTGTGGAAAACGCTTCCCAGCGGAACGTAAATATTTCATGTGTGCGAATTTAAAGTAACACTGTATTGGTTATGGAGGAGTGGAATGGCTTGGGTATTCAACATTTGCATGCATATTCTCTTTTCAAATAGTGCGCATCATTTATTTTTTTTTTTTACCTGGTGTTTTTCAGGTGGCGGGCGGCGGCTGTTCTGCGTACGAGCTCGGCCCGATGGAAAACATCTCCCAAACTCCGGCTGCCGCTCCATCACCGCCCCGTGGTCGGCGATTTCATGAGTGAGCTGGTAATAATCACGGGTGACTGGGTTCTCACCTTTTCGCTGGGATCTATAAGAGAAGGCGCAGCTCCGCTGGCGAGGCGTTCAGCGGCCCATATGTGAATGCTTGAACTCTGATGTCAGAGGAATCTCTGCATCTGCTTTTCATTGCTTTATCTCCGTCTTACGCTTCCAAGCTTAGGAAATAACAGATTACATTAGGCAGAATTGCTGCAATTATTTTTTTTTTTTAAAAATGACTTAGTTTTGTTGCGTGAATTCAGTTTCCACGTTGTTTGGATGATGTTTGTTGGGTCTCTTGGAAAACACTGGAAGAAAATGAGCATTTAAATGGTGAGGCCACAGATGTAAATATAATTTTACACATCTTGGAATACTTGAGAAAAGTACTTGCAGGTGTTAATAAAAAAAAATTATTATTTTTTTTTTTCTCTGCAGTCTGGTCTGAAACACTTCTTCACTTGCATATTTGTTTTCTCTCCTGGAGGCAAAATATTTCCTCAGCAACAGAAAATACTGCAGTGAAATACGAGTGACTTCATTAATACAGTTTTTGTATATTTTGAAACAGTAATTCACCGCAGAAGCTGGATTATTTCTGCGTGCAGTTCCTGTGGGAATTAAACCCATCATTTTTTTTTGCAGCGTACTGAAAAAGCTGCTGTGCAGATAATGCGTGACGACAACTATACACTGCAGTAACTTTAACACTACACACACACACCGCTCACCATTCAGACACACACACATGTTGGGAATTTTTTTTTTTTTTTTTTTAGCAATGAACTCTTCAGATATATAATAATCATGAACACAGTGAACAAGTTAAAAAAAAAGAAGGTTTAAAATATTCATCTGAGTGTGGTTGTTTTTTTATCGCTTATTAAGTTACTGACATTAGTTTGGACATGTGTTTTAAATCATGTGCTTACTTTTATATATTTTCTTAGATTTTGATTTATTTGGAGATTCCCCTTCTTCTAAAGTATTTGGCAGGACATGTAAATTAGACTTTTTTTTTTTACCGTCTGAATGAATTCAACATTGAATGGGAGTTAAGTAAAAACAGACCCAAAAAGTCACATCACATCAGTTCAGACAGTTTGCCGTCTCCGGCGCTGCCCTTCTGAACTCCACGGCTGTATCTTTAAAAATGTCCTCAAGGTTCACCGAGCTAGATGGAACTTTCTGGTACAGTCAAGTGCACACAGCGCGAGCGATCAGGCGTTTCCCTGTTACTGAATCATGCAATGTTAAACCTCTCAGACTGCTTGTTTTAGGAGACGCAGGTTTCTCCGGCTTCAATGCCAGGGAAGAGAGGTAGCCCGCGACGGGGAGGAGGAGGAGGAAAAAGGTGACAAGAGCAGGACTCTGACGCTAATGCAATCTGAAATGGCCTGTAATGCCCCGTTTCTAAATTGGAAAAATTGACCTTCCTCGGAGAGGTGACACAAGCCTGCACTTGGAGACGTTTCAGGGGCTAAGTGGAGGTTTCGGAGCGAGCCGCAGCAGAGCCTGGAGGCCAGGCAAATATTTTATGAGTAATTTAATATCTGGAACATGAGAGCGCGCTCCAC
Organism: Psettodes erumei; assembly: GCA_016785225.1. Classification (NCBI taxonomy): domain Eukaryota; kingdom Metazoa; phylum Chordata; class Actinopteri; order Pleuronectiformes; family Psettodidae; genus Psettodes; species Psettodes erumei. Next base: position 120,092 of record JAFBJZ010000672.1, on the reverse strand, counting down.
TCAGGATGCTGGCCCCGGATATAGACAGTGATCTGGGAAGAAGGAGAGAGAGAGAGAGAGGCGAGAGGGGAGACCAATGAGTAGTTAATGCTGCACATCAACTTCCCTCCAAGGCTGCTCAAGGGATGAAGCACTAACACCACCTTCACTAACCCTGTCCTCCTCCTGGGAACGCTTCTGTAAGCCCCCTACTGAAAGGGACATTTAGTTAGTAGGTGGAGGAGGTGGAGGAGGTGGGGGTGGGTGGCTACTGTTCAAAAGTTGTTATCAAAATGAGTTCTCGTTTAAAAATGATTTGAACAATTACTTTTCACCACCACAAAACATGAAAACAAGTTGTTGTTTTTTTTGCTCCAACAAGTATTTTCTCCTTGAAGCAATCCGGCTTTGCTCTCCCACTCAGGGGCGGATTACTGGGTGAGCAACTTTTCATTGCAATGCATGGGCACCTTTTTTTTTTTTTTTTTTTTTTTTTTTTAATGGACTGGATCCGGTATCCAGTCCATAAAATACCGCCCTCCCGTTTCCAGGAGAAAAGCTGTGCGATCTACAGTGGCACAGCAGAACAGAGACGGTTCGGCATTTGCGAGGGATTATTCTGAGCTGCCATTGGCCGAGCACGACGGCAGACGGAAACTGTGTCGCTGGGGAGGTTTTAACAGAGAAAACTGAAAGAGCGCGGACTCATACAGATGCTGATCACGGCAGACGTTTTGATTCTGAGATAGCGGGGAAATATGCACATGTGCAGCTAATTACATTAATGGTGCTGTAGCTCTGTTCCAGTCCTGGAGCCGGCCCGTCTTAAATGGAATGCGGCCCTTATCGGTGTTATTAATAACACCTGTGGTTTTCCTGCTAAGATAAGTAATATGTCACGGACGCTGACGAAGGCCTTGAGCAGAGGATGTGTTTGTACAGGGCAAAGGGGCTCTGCTTAACATGTCAGTACTGAGGTCTAATATTCTGGCACAGTCAAAGCCTGTTAATATTCATAATTTGTTAAATAAAAGCATAAAGTCCTATCTGATACTGTCTGAACTGAAACATTAGCGGTTTTAGAAGTTTGTCCTGCGAAAAAACAGTCGGGGCAAACTGATTTTCACATTAGCCCACGTCCACGTGTGTGTCCGGAGGACAGGAGAAGAGTGTCCGGGTCGTCTCTGGCGGTTCCGGTGTCGTTTTTTAAGAGAAACGCAGATAAGTTTGGGAGGTTCAGCCCGTGCCGGTTACAGCCACCGAGATAAAGAACCCGGGGCATCGTCTGTTTTCTGCTGGCACGCACGGCCAAACTCATGTATTATTGAGAGTAACAGAGCTCCCAGGGAACATGGTGCTGCCTTGTCGAGAACAGAGATGTGTGTAACCAGGCAGGCCGGGCGATCGGCTGTGTGTAACACAATATGAGGCTGTGATCTGCGCCCATCAGCCCCGACATGAAAACCACCTGCCTCATACGCTGTCGGCCCCCGAAACAGCTTTGACCCATCCAGGCGTGGACTCCACAAGACCCTGAACGCGCCCCGTGGTGTCAGGCGCTTTATGAATGGGCGGGGAGGTGTTTACGACAGTTACATGTTTACGTCAGTTCCAGACTGAAGGTCGATAAAGGGCGTAAATCAAGTGAGCGCGGGAGATCTACGTTTGAGTGGCGCCCACGCAGCGTTTGTTAAAGAAGCTGGAGCTGTTGCACCAACCAAACTCTCACTATTTGTTTTACAAACAAAGAAAGTTTACGACACTTTACCCTCCGGTGGCCCGCCGTCTTCCCTTAGCGCTTCCGGGTGCCGTTCTTCCCCAGGTAAATGCGCACATGACGTAAAACAATGTAATAATCACGATTTAAGACTGATGTGACGTAAACAATAAATATATCACATGATTGATCCGCTCATTTTCCGATATCTTACACTGCAACAGGATTATTTAGTTTTTCAGAGCGTTGTAACTGAACGTACGTCGTAAAGTCACGTAACGGATCAGAGACGCACTTTCGTCAGCTAGCAGTGCGCACAATATTACCAAAAATAAATAATTTTCACTTTATTTTTTTGTAGATCTCCGACATTTAGCGGTTAATGTCAACAGTTTGTTGTACGAGAAACTTTTTTTTTGATAAAGACTTTGAATCGTATGTGTGCGCGCGCGCGCCCGGTTTTGTGCGTATGTTCGTGCGCTAGCTAGCTAGCTAGCTAGCGAGCTAGTTAGCTGCCTTTGGCTTGTCACTGGTTTTTCTCGCGCTAGCCACCGCGAGTCGTGAGGCCTGGATACCAAGTACTGAAGCGGGCGAGCCGGAACAGAACGCAGTCGTAGGTAATACGTTTAAACAGCGCAACACTTTTAATTGGGTCGTGTATTTTCTGAGCTTCGTGGCTGGGCTAACAGCTAAACTGGATTGTTTTTGCTAGCTTAACCTTTTGCTAGCACATAGCAGTAGCAACTTCCACTGCAACTGTGTCGTTGTTTTTTTAAAACACTTTTTCTCGTGTTTGTTTGTTTTTTAAGTTTGGTTGTTTTCTTTCAGGCCGAGAAGGTGAAGCAAAGAAAAACATACTATATCCAGCAATTAACCAGCATATAGAAAATATTTTTTCAAGTGCAAACAGTTGTTTCTGTGCAGACACAATCCTGAGCTCTATCAAAAAGGTTAAAGTGCACAGAAACCGTGCAAACTTAAGGTTTCCATCTGTGTTTGTAATTTTATTTTTTATTCTTGTGCTTTACAATCACACATGTACTGAAGCCACACACAACATAAAGCAGCTAGATCTTGTCTCAGGTGTGTGTGGATTTAAATTCTCAGTTTGAGGAATGCACTTTTAAATCTTTAAACTTGCATATGTCTGTAGACATTCTGTACACGTGCTGCTACAGCAGCTTGCGTCCTAACTGCTGTACATTTCACAGTATTCTTTGAAATAGCGCAAACTCCACAGACGCTCTTCAACAAGCTTTTGTCACGCTGAGATTTCTGGGATTCGAGCTCTTCCATCTTCACTAAGTGGCTCCACAGCCGGCGACTCTTCACTAATTATGTCATCTTCTTCTTCAGGATGATGCTGTTGAGGCCGCTGGCGTCGAAATCGATCGCTGTCAACACGCTGCCGTCCTCGACGCACGGAGGGATATCGACAACTGTGGCTGGTGCGAAGACCTGCGGACGAGGGTGGGCGTCTGCAGCGAGCTGGGGAAGATGGGAGGTGAGCGCCGTGTTAGAGAGTCGGCATCTTACCTGTCACGTCTCAGGTGCCTCCTGATGTCACTGAATGACACATGAACACATGTATATGTGTGTGTAGCTGTAATAGACTAACTGCAGCTCTTAATGGGAGGTTTTGACACCTTTCAAATTACACTGCCATCTAAACGAGTTGGAGCTGCATCATCACAATATTTATTTCTTCTGCTAATCGGTGCACAATTATGCAGATAAGTTTGTTAAATGAAAGTATACAGAAATACATACATGGATACAATTTTATAATTTTGTGGGATATTTTAGGTTTGTATGTGTAGGAAGAGAGAGAAATGTTTGTCTTGACAGAGAAATTAAAAGCAGTTACAGCAACACCAAAGATGACGGTCGTATGACACGCATGTCGACAAACACGTGTCCGACCCGTGAGTCTACACGTGTGGTTTTTATTTCCAGGTGACTGCTGAACGTGTTCCCATCAGCCCAAAATAACCACAGAGCCGGCCGTTGAGCGGCGAGGACTGTGACTGTATTTCATTATTATGCAGCGTAGAAAGAGGATTGAGACGCAGCATTACCGTGAATATCCTGTGTGGTGGAGAAGCCTCACTGGCTTATTTTCAGAATGAGATATCTTATCGAAGCATTAGTATTAAATCCAAACGCTCTACAACTCTGTTTGTTTGCTCTCAAGCTTCAAAAAAATTGGTTCTGCTTATCTGCCGCTAAAAAATGGTAAAATATGCAAAGACGAGTGTTGAGTTCAAGCCACGTGAGTGTGTGTGTGTGTGTGTGCGCTCATGGTTACTGGATGTGTTGACAGCCAGCGCTGGACGCCGGAGCGCTTGCCCGGCTCCGAGCACCCACCATAAGCCACGGCTGGCTGGGTCGGCCGTGTCACCCAGGGGTCACGAGGAGTTTTGGTTGTGTGAACTCTGCGATGTGAGCTGAAGCGTGGACGCGTCGATGCTCCCGGCCCCTCGAGGCGCCGCTGCCCGCTAAATCTGTGTCAAACTACATGAACCCGATACGTCTCCTCCGCCGCGCGAAATCACCAGAGACATCGGTTGCTCGCCTCCGCCGGGCCGCGGCTGATCGATGGGCCACCCACGGCTCCTAAGCTGTGAAATGACAGTTGACAGAGTTCAGTTAGATAAACACCGGGCGACCTCCTTAGAAGCCGGGGATATTAAACAGTATATTTGGATAGTAACTCTGAATTTAATAATTTCCTGGATTGTAAGAGAGCTGCGACTTCCAGTCCCGCTGTTGGCAGCAGCTCCACACAACTTCCTTTTTTTTTTCACACTTTACAAACCCTGTTTCAATATATCCATTTCCTGGAAGGGGCCATTTATTTTATTTAATTTGGCACTAATAATGATAACAATAAGCTCGAACAATCCCCTGATGAGATGACGCAACATAAATTTGAGACGGAACTGTTTTGTTTTTCAGTTATATTTCATGTAACTTCTGCTTTTTAGGGGAAAACGGGGATTATTTTAATTTCTACTTGAACAACAGGTAGACAAGTGCAAATCAAGTGACTGTTGGACACAACAGTGGAGTAAATTTATACATTTATCCTGATTTCAGCGTGAAACTTCATAGCAGACGGTGGAAACTGTGTCACTGTTTAGTTCTGGGCTCCGTCTGCCTCCTACTGGTCGAGCGCGCGGCATCGCAACTGCAGCTTGAACCCATTAACGTCTCGGCGAGCGTCTCCGTGTTTCATGTCGCGGGCCCACCTGAAGCACGAAACAGAAGGGCTCGAAGCCTCTTATTAGCGTGAACATCGTGTAACGCGCGTGGGGGAACAAAACGGCGATAAGAACCATGTGAAAGGATAAACAGGCGTGAAGCGTGAAGCAGCGCTGGCAACGCACCGTTTTTTTCCCCCCCAGTGCAGCGACATCCCGTGAAATGCACATCAACCCTGCAATTAGTTAGTCGTACTCTTAGGCTATGCACCCCCCCCACCCCACACACACACACACACACACACACACACACACACACACACAGGCGCAGGCATTCTCGATCTGTTTACGGTTTACAAGTGACACTGAGGGGTATTCGCTGACCTACATAGGCTGCAGTGTTTGAGTAGCTTTTAGTGGGAACGCCGTGTCCAGATGTCCTCGTCTCTGCCCCGGAGTGAAAATAGGTCACAGGTCAGGCGAGGAGAGGAGAGGCCGAGGCCGCCGCGTGTTCGCCGCCGCGAGCGTGGAAGAGAGAGAGAGAGAGAGAGAGAGAGAGAGAGAGCGAGCGAGCAAAGGGCTGCACATTACAACATTATGACGGACGGACGAGACGAGACGCGGGCTGCGCGTACGGACGCGAGCGTGCCCACTAAACATATTTGATTTATCGCCGTCGGCCCACCGAGCACGAGCACAAAGGAAACTGTAGACTTTCTCACAGCTGCACAAAGTTAAAACAAAACACGTCATATCGTTAAAAACTTAATTACGAGCAGCTGAGCTGGGAAAAAAAAAAAAAAAAATGTTCGCTTCGGCCTCCGAACAGCTACGGAGGGAACGTAGACTAAACCGGGAGGTTTCATCTGAAATCCAGCGTCGATTAACTCGGGCCTTTTGGTTTCGGTCTCGTTTTCACAAGTCGTCCTCTCGAGCTTGTTTGTGACAGAACAGGGGATACAGCGACAGTGATTTTTTGGAAAGAGCGAGATAGCAGGGGTGATGGTGGTGGTGGTGGGTGGAGGAGGGCGGGGGTTGTTCCAGCTTACAGAGAGAGAAAGATCCACAAAGCTGCGCTGCGTTTTGGTCTAATGAGGCTGCTGCTGTTAGGAAAATTGGTTATCTCTGGCTGCTTTGAAGTGAATTTCTCTGTCTGATTGTCCAGGAAAAAAAAAAAAAGACAAGCTGTTTGGAAAGAAACGGAGTCTTTGAAACAGAGTTTCTTCCCTCTCAGTAACAGCCCTGAAACTCGCTGTAATCGTTTTCATTAAAAAAAAAAATATCCGACCTTCAGCGGATGTTTTACATGGAATCGTCGAGGCGTCCAAAAGAGGAAAAAAAGGGAAAGAAGAAGAAGAAGAAGAAAAAGAAGGGAAAAAAAAACGGCGTGGAGTGTCACATGTCGGTGCCTTGGCTGGAATGCCACGCCATTCCTCGCCGTCGCTCCCATGTGTTGCAGTCACATGAGCGCCCTGGCAATTGGTACCGCTTAATTTTCCACTTCCCCCCCCCTCTAATGCTCCCGGCTTGACGTGCTGGCACGCAGCACAACGGTTTGTTGCCATCCGCACAACATCACAAACCGAGACGCCGACAGGGGGGGGACGTGACTTGATTGCAATTTTTGTATCAGGGATGGAAAGTCCTGTGGGTTTTGCGTTGGTGGCAACTGTTGGCAACACTGCAGAGACTTGGCACACGCATGTAAAAAAAAAAAAAAAAAAAGAAAGGAGGGTGGGAGGCCAAGATGCAACACAAGCCACCAGTGTTATTTACTTTCCCTCTCTGCTGGAAAACAGATGACAGTCAACGGTAAACAAAGGCGGATTACCGGCGTATTTATAGCGGCGAGTCGCGGTCGTTCAACATGCGCGTTCTGTCACACAGCACACGGTTATTTTTCTCCCGTGTTTACCGCGTTGAGTCACTCAAAAGATAAAAAACCCTCTCGTGCGATCCCGTGTTTCAGCCGACGGCCGGCCACTCGGAGGGGAGCGCCGGCGGGACCCCGGCGGTTCATGGGGGCCCGAGCGGAGCACCAGTGCCATCCAGTGGTGGGAAGGTGACGCCGCGCGTCGGGGCGTTTGGTTCAGGAAGAGAGCAGCTGCACCTGCAGCCCAGGTGTTACTGAATAACATGCACGATGTAGATATTATTCATTTCAACTTTCTTATCCGTACCTGCACCGGTCGAGCCAGAGCAGCCAGCATCTCCTCCTCGAGTGAACGATGACTCTGATCCATTCAGGTGTTGAGCCCAGCGTGCACAACCGAAGCAGGTGAGCGCCACGTCGTTATTTTAACAGCTAACACAGGTGAGCTGTCCTGTTTGACATCATCTGTCCTGTTTGCTGATGATGATGAACTCGACGAAGATTATAAAACAAAACAAGCTCTTAAACTAGGAATGAAAGTGTCGATGTAATTTTTAGCTACCTCGCTTAATGATTTGTGATAAATAAATTAAAATATAAAAACACAGAAACATCAAGCACAGCGCCTCCTAATTGTTTTCCTACCGGGGTGAATGTGTAAAATTAATTCATATCACTAATTTGAATTTATTTGTTTCCTTGCACCAAACAAAATATAATGTTAATTAGTGAATTTTTAAAGGCAGAGCCAGCATAAAGTGTGTTAGCTGCATATTTACTGTGCAGACATCACAGTGGAATTAATGTTTATTTTCATTCCCCTCTTGGTAAGATGCATATTTCCCAAAGGAACAAACTATTCCCTGAAATAGCAAGTAGAATAGTAATTTAATGTACAAACTTTCACATGTGATTTTGATGATTCAGTCTCTCTGACCCGCACATTTTGCTTCAGTGCAAATATTAAAATCAGTTATCAAGTCCTAAGTGGATTAGAAGTTGAGTTTTTCTGACTTGACCAATTCAAGACGGGACGGAAAATTTGAATTCATTCACCTCATGTAAAACTTCTGTTTTATATCAGTCGTGTCCCCAGAGAGCCGAGCGCAGCCGGAACCCGGGCCAATCAAATTCTGAAAAGTCAGACGAGGTGAACCCTCCCTCGTTTCTGACGTGAGCTCACCTCCGTCATCTGCTGTTCGTGACAGGAAATTGAAATATCAGACTCAAATCTCAGGAAACATCTCAGGACAAAGTTGTAGTTATACCCAGTGTCCACAAGAGGTCACTGTAACCTTCTCAAAGCAGCTTGTTACGCGGGGAAATGTATTTATTCATTATGTCAACTTCCTGCTGGTGCAGATGGCGTCCGGCCAGTATGACCAGCTTAAAAAAAAAAAACGCTGACCAACGTTCTTCGCACCCTTTGAGCAGTTTGTGCGAATTGTCGAGCGTCAGCAGATACTTACATCGTAGACGGTCTGCATACGCAATGACTCCGACCCTGCTGCTCGTCGTCGTCCACTGGTCGGCCGACCGCAGGCACAGGAGCCCGTTGAAACCGCCACGAACGTAAACCTGAAGAGAAGGTGGGGTGGGATCCCAGCAGGACTCGTCTCCTGGAGAATCTTATGGGTCTAAAATCATCTGCTGATGCCACCAGAAAGTCAGTCAGCGGTAGAAGTGCGTGGACCTCCTGCCACGAGCGCAGGCTCAGGTCGAATCTGCTCGCCGTTGAAGCCGCCGACGCTGCAGACGTGTCCATCGAGGACGGTCGCCCAGTGGTAGTCCCGGTGCCGCTCCCAGTGATCGGTGCAGAAAATTGCACGCCTCGATTGCTGCTCCAGCTGCCGATGGCCAACAGGACGGCGCGAGGCAGACGAGGAAGGGCGACAATGATTTGGGCGGAGGCGCTGGCCATCTGCGGGCAGGCGGCGTCCTCACCAGCTCGTTGGACATCGCGCTGACCTCGATGACCTCTGTGCTCGTCAGGGCCAGTCACACCTACAAAGGGACAAAGAGAGCGTCAGCTGTCAATTTGAGTAAAGAGGCCGTGGTATTCACCGTGAGGTCAAGAGTCCAGACTGTACTAACCTTCAGCATTGTTGCCGTATGAATAATTTGCACTCCAGCTCAGTTAAAGGTCAGGAAAACACTTTCAGCTAATCTACCTTAGACAAAAGCGCCGCCATGTGTCCTCATCGATGTGGGCGATCCAGCGAAGTGCATTTTTCGTACACGCTGCTCTCATGACTCACGCTGAGGTCATCTCTGCCCAGGATTTCCTCTAGTTCCTGCACGGAGAGCCGCAGGAACTTCTCTAATTGGATCACCTCCTCAAAGTGCGCGGTGATGCGGCGGAGAATGAGGCGCCGCAGCTCGGAGGTGAAGTAGGTGTTCGTGTTCTCCGAGCAGAGCCGCTCGCCAAGGAAGTCCAGGAGGTGCAGGAGAGAAGCGAAAGTAAATACGAAACCAGGAACGACAGAGTGAAAAAGAAACGTCCAGAGCTCGATGAAGCCGGGGACCTGGGAACAATTTATCATAGTTTGGGTCGGTTTAGGGTTTTGTCGAGTTTCCCAACTATTCGCCGCAGAATTTGCCCAAGAGACGGAGCTCGTTATGCACCAAAAACCTGTCACAGTGGCCTGTCTCGGTTTGTGAAACGATATTCAAACTTTCTTCTTCCTCATCTCAGTTTTGTGGCTGTTGGTCCAGGCCTGTCTAGCGAGCATCGAGTTCTGATGAAAGCCCACAACTCAGTCTAAAGCCACCAGCTCAACCTGTGTGGAATATTTTGTTGATCTTTGAAATGAGCGACACAATGTGCAACACAACCCTGGCAACAAAAATGAGCAAATCAATCATTCTCCTTCCATTCATTAAAAACCTCAGGACAGGCGGGACCAGAACTTGTGGGTTTTGTGAATGACCCCCACCCCAAAAAAAAAAAAAACGAGTTTGTGCGATGAAATCGTGGATCTGATTTGGCAGCTGTGATTTCATTCTCAATGTTCTTTTCTCTTATAATCGCTGAAAACAAAAAAGGGTCGAATGATATGAAGCATTTGATTAATGCACATGACCACTGTGTCTGATCGCTGGTGGAAAACACGGGGATTGGATTTTTCCATTTGCGGTCGAGGATTACGGATGCGGGGCTTCGGTGGTGATGGGGCGGAGTGGATGTAATCAAACATATACAGACAGAGCTTAATGAATATGGAAGTAATTAAATGGAGTAGAGATCCGAGTCGCAGCGTTAACGCAAAGACGAGCGCGATAATGGACTTTTATGTATTTCAGCGCTGGCTTTATTTGTTGTGCGACACTTTTAAGAAGATCACAATGGTCGCATGGCGTGCAAATATAAATATTAATATCCAGGACGTTGCTAAGATGGGAAACAACTTTTAACAGCCCATTGCAGCGCCTGAGTCGTTGCACAGTTTAATTTAAGTTGTTTTATTTTTTTAGTCTCGTTCTGTCTTTTGTTCAACAACCCTGGCGGTGGGATCAGTCCCTGTGCGACAACCCTCCTCCAGATGAGGTATTAGTGTAACGAGGGGATTGTGTAACGCTCATCCCGCGGCGAACATTTAATATCGCAGGTCATATCACCCGCCATCTCGAGCCGGGGGAACTGCAGCGGCTCGCCGTAAGCCGCGCGCCGCCTGCATATTCAGTCCCTCGCCATTTCTGAGTGCCCGGCGAGCGCGCCGTTGGGTTTTAAAATGCACGAATGTGAAGTGTGGCGCTCCCTCGTGCATGTGGGCATGAGGAGGCCGGCGTTGCTGGTTGTTACGGACGACCGGCCGCTCTCGGCACTTATCTGTGTTCATCTGCTTGTATTAAAGTGCATCTGACCCACAAGTCCATGTTTTCCAGCGTTCCTATTCAATGCCAAATGAGAACGTTGCGGATAATTAGGTCGGACGTCGTCTAGAAATCCAAAACAGAACCGGAGTCGGGGCAGAGAGGTCCGGTTTGGGTGTCTTTGGAATATTAACTTTTGCCAAAATTGTTTTGTGTGTGCTCCATCCAAGAAACGGCTCCAAAACCAAAGTATGTTGCTTATCTGCCAGGAAATTTAAAGAAACCAGAGTGACGTTCGGCTCTCGGCCCATGAACTAGTTTGCAGTCGGTCTGCAGAAAAATAGACGTGATAGACACGCAAAGTTTTTTTTTTTTTCCTTCTTTCTTTTCATGTCCTGTCCTATGAGAGGATGTACTCTACAAAAAAACCAACAACCTCAAAACCCATAACCTCATTAATGGGCTGTGTAATCTCTCCCCGTCTGTAAAAACTATTTTCAGCCCAGTGAAAAGCACCAGTTGGCTTTTTGCTTTGTTGAAAGAACTGGTCCTCCAAAAGAGAAGAAAAAAAAATAACCCCACATGCCATTCAAATGAAAATGCAAGAATAAAAGAAATTAAAAAAACCCAGACACTGAAAGGGCCCATTTCTGTGGCGTGGCAGATGTGGCCATTGGCTGCGATGGTTAATCCAGAATGCTGGGTTGGCTACAAGGGGGATTTAGCCACAGCCATGACACTAACATCTGTCAGGATCCCGTCTCCAGCTCCCAAACCCACATGGAACGGCAGCGGAGTTTTTCTGTCCTGCCACTTTGATTAAAGAGGAGGAGAGGAAGCGCTCGGTAGATTCAGATCCTCAGGTGAGTGCGCGAGGAGTCGATGGACGTAGGAGGTGGTCGTGGCCTCGATCGGGGTCGCTTGATTCATGACAGATTACGTAACGTTTGTTCATCCAGGGTCTGGATTCTTATTCTCATTTACAAATGACCTGCACTTCAGCAGACCTGTTTGTATTTTCAGACAATCTGCATCAGCGACAGGAGTTTGTTGTTGATTTATCGTCACGAGTGCAACCGACCGAATACGATCGAGTTACAAATGTCTCGCTGGGAATTGGATTGGTCTGAAATCTGCACTAGTGGTCTGAGATAATAATCTTTTTTTCATCTTCTCAGGTGATGCTTATCTCACTACGTGATAAAACACTGAATACCCGTGGTTATGATTAGCAGCATTCAGGCATATGATCACATTAAATCTGGATAATTTGACAGGTAAATGTTCATATTATCTGTTGGGTTTTTTTCTTGAGTTGTGCCGTGCGCCACACTACTTTAATTCTATATACATTGAGATGACAAGGAGTTCTGTATTTAATCATATAAAATGATTAATTCTTCAGGAAGACAGGTTTTTATTAGGCTACCGAATGCCGGCAGAAAATTACATGGATGTCTCGGTGTGACAAGTTGCTTTGTGAATAGCATAAATGTGATTGGAGCGAGAACGGCGGAGGACATTATGGTTTCAGATTGATTGGCGAAATCAAAGTTTAATGATCCTTGATAGTAACTGGGTCATTGCAGCAGCAGCAGACTGCCAAGAAGACAGATGAAGAACTGAGCCAAGGAAGAAAACAAAGCCGGAGAAGTCAAATGTTTTATTATCGCAATATCAATCAAATAATCGGTACTCAAGATGTGTAATATCCTAGAATAATTAATATGACATTTTAATCAAAAATAAATGGGCCCATTAAGTACAGTTACTGGTGTGTTAATTAGGGACTTGGGGATCCAAATACCTGCTTCCTCTCATCAAATTTAACAGCACGTGATATAAAAATAGGATACGTGAGGGACAGCTCTCACTAATTTCTCAAGTTTTGAGATTTCCTCAGGTGCTAGGATCTGTGGTCGCTCATGTACAACTGAGTGTTGTCCACGTTAAAAAAGATGGGAATACAATAAGCTGGCAAAGAGGCTGAGTTTTATATAGACAACAGAAGAGGGCCGAGCATAGAGCCTTGAGGAACGCCAGGTCACCAAACAGACAGATAAAGCTCAATTGAAGAGATTTCTTCCCAAGTCTCTCTAATCGATGGAATGATGGACTTGATCAAAAGTCACCTGTCTGCACAAAAAGTCATTAGTAGCTTTGTCAAGTGCACCTGGAAACATACACACAACAACATACAAATACTCTTCATACAATACATCAACTTAGATGAAATTACTCTCTCTGCAGCCTTAGATGTGAAAATACTTCTTTTTTCAAATCAAAGCTTCTCTCTGTCTTTAAGTTCACACATACTCCATCACTTTCATTTTTAATTTGTAAGTGGTTTCATCTTATTTCAGCTATGCCACTTTTCCTGAAAAGATAAATGGCGGTTTTGCTGTTATGAAACGATGAATGATGAACGTAAGACAAGGGAGAACGACTAAAGTGACGTCTTCAGTCCTATCACACCTGTTTTAATCTAATGGAACTTTAAATTGCTTCGTAATATATAACTCCATTTTTCATTTCACAAACCGCTCCATTTTCCATCGCTTAGTTTTTGTTGCTTCCAACGCTCATAATTTAGAAGCTGCTCTGTAAGCGGCGGCTGATTTCGCCTCATTACCTCGAAATGCCAGGTCAGGATTCAGCCCGACGCTGAATATCTGATGGAATTTTAATTTGTTCGGAGCCCAGAGAAACGTAGGGAACGCAGCCGCCTCCTTTGTTTTTGGATTACGTTGTAAACACGTATAATCCGCCTCGCTCCACCTTCGGCACCTTGTCTGAACGTTAGGAATCATTTGAGGAGGAAAACAAAATCCGATGAGGAGATAACCTGTGATCCAAATTGAGGCTTTTTTGATGCAGCCGATCTCATGACAGTTCATTCATGAACCGACGCCTCAGTTTCCTCTTCGGATTATTGTTGGCCCTGAATTAAGGACATAACTACACAATTTTAATCACAGTATTTTTATGAATAGATCATCAGGAATTACTGGGGGTTTTTTGTGCTTTTGAACAAAATCCTTGACTGTCACGACCCATTTTAAGAGATCAAACGATCAGGATGAAGCCGAATGCAACTTTTTTTTCACGTCCCTGCGTCATGAATAAGCGATACGTTTAACGGCTGGGCATGAATGGCAAACTCGTGAAAGCTTACACAAAGCATTCCTTCCTTTTTGAAGAAGAGTTTGGGCCGAGGCTCGACGTGACTCATTCTCATTCCCGCCAGGGCGAGGCGCGTCTGTTTTGTGCGATACCGTTGAAAACAATGTTAATCACGCCGAAAGGTTTCAATCCGCTCAATTCATGCACATCATCCCTCTGCGCACCGGCACTATATCAAAGGCCCGGCGCTCTTTGTCGCACTTTTCATTTCAGTACAGAAAACACTTTAAACGCTATAAAAGCTCAGGACTAACAACTGACCCTGAAACTCCCTCTCTCTTTGACAGTACAGCTCCAAAGGTATACAACATGACTCCATCAACGTATAAAATAATAATAAATAGAACAGTTAACAAAACAGTTAATAAAAAACAGTTTGCAGCCACCACACGTCCAACGAGCTCTTGAATGACGGTAGTTTTAGCGTTTTAAGGACGTGAACGTTGGCTGTCAAACCACCTTGAACACCTGTTCATGTGTGTCATCTGTTCAGGTAACTACACTCTCGCCTGTTTCGAGCGTATTTACTGTACGCCCAGTCCTTTGGCGACGAGCTCACGATGAGTCACGTGACGTCCGCGGGTCCGTTATGTCGCCTCGACATACGTCTGACCGATTCAAGCAGAGAAAAGGTTTCACGGAAATGTTCTCGGTCTGTTTTCGCCCTCGCCCCCTCCTGCTCTAATTCAGTATCTGTGAATGTTAAGTACCGACAGAAATGTCGCACATTGCAGAAGGGCATGCACACACACACACACACACACACACACACACACACACACACACACACACACTATACAACCGTCTTGCAGTGTGCAGGAAAAGCGCGACGGTTCAAACTAACTGCTTGTTTTTGTGTTTCACGTCACAGCTGCTGCAGCAGAGCCATGGGCAGGGCGGGCAGTAAAGTCCTGAGAGAGACCTCAGTGGACGGGGTTCAGGCTCAGGTAAAAGTGGACCGCCTCACACACACACACACACACACACACACACACACACACACACAGACACACACACTCACAACCTCAGACACACAAACCCTCGCAGGAAGAGAGTTGGCAAAAACTACAAACACATCAAACTGCTCTGATGCTAAATGCCCTGGTGTGTAAGTGTGTGTGTGTGTGTGTGTGTGTGTGTGTGCATGCGTGCATGCGTGTGCGTGAGTGTGTGTGTGTGCATGTGTGTACACGCGTGTGTGTGTGTGTGTGTGTGCTTGTCCTCGCTCTGGTGAAAGCGGGCCAGCTGCCGCTCTTCCACGGCCATCGCAGGTTATGCAACCGGGATCAGCCGCTGCCTTGCTTTCGCACTTAGTTTTTCCCACAATGCATCCTGGCACCTCCGGTCACCGGGACTCGCCGCTCAGATCCGGACCCGCCCGTTAATGACTTGCGATTAATCTTGAAGGAGCGACGGCCGCCGGCCGCGCTCCGTGACATCGCGATGGCCAGAGCCAGATATTAAACGGCTGAAAAACTAAACAGCAAATCTCATGGTGTGTGTGTGTGTGTGTGTGTATTTATATATATACACACACTGTGAGATGATGATGATGATGATGATGATACCGTGATATCCCCACCGCCCACTGTTAGATAAGAAGATAAGATGAGCGGGCTTAGCCGCTCTCCAGTACAAATGTCAGACCCGATAAAAAAAGCAACACTGCTAACATGACTGTTAAATATTTTTTATTGATCGATAAAAATTAGATTTTATGGGAAACGCTTTTCAGCGTGTAACGTATACGAGCTCATCGCGGATGGATCAGGAACAAGGCGGAGGAGGAAGGAAACGGTGAGAAATGGATGAAAGGTCTCAGATCCTCATTCACGGTTCATTTACAATCATCACGTCTTCTTTCAACCTGATCAGCTGATCGTCAAAGAGTCGCCCTGTCACCCCCCCATCCCATTTTATTTTGGCTGCCACCCCCATCTGGGGTCGGCCATGGGGCTCCGCAGCGAGGCGAGGCGAGGCTGGACTGGAGTGAATTGATTCCCCGGGATTAAGGATTAAGATTTCCCCGGCCGCTCTGGTGGAGTAAATCTGGAGGATTATGATGTCAACCGCCCGGCGGCGAGCGGGGAGGAAATTGAATTGTGAGGGACGGGGGGCCCAGCATCACGAAGCGCAGTCAGGGAGAAGCCGGAGCTCGTGTCCGAGCCCTCGTCCTGCGCGGGAAAAAACCTCCGACGGGACGCTGCCTCCGGGGAACGGGATTCGCTCCCACGGCGGCGGTAACTCCGAGCGAACGGCCGGGATGTTGATTGAGCGATAAGAGGATTCCCGAGTCGCCGGTAATCCACCGCGCCCGGGCCCGCGAGGCGTCAGGTGGTGAGTACCGCTAAGTGCGCCGGGAATCCCCGGAGAAGGTGACGGAGGACTTCCGACTTCTTCTCCCGACGGAAGTCAAACTGGAGGAGGAACTTCCTGTTTGTCGCCCTCGGTGCTGACCTGTCTGCTTTTACGTCCTGTCTGTGTTTAAGCCGACTCCAGCCGCGGACGCTCCCGCCGCCGCCGTGAAGCTGGACGGACTCGCCAAAACCGGCAGGATGAAGGTGAAGTGGACCCAGCTGGGTCTGGTGTTCTTCCTGGTTCTGTCGCTGGTGATGACCGGATGCTTCCTGTGGCAGTACCAGCTGCCAAAGGTTCTGCCAGGTAAGGCGCCTTGTTTGTTTTTTTAATTCAAATTTTTTAAAAATTCAGCTGAATTTTTGGAAATGGTCGGTGCACGAGTTTATCTTTTGTTAATTTTGGATAAAAACAAAAAAAAATTTTAAATTTTTTTAATCGGAGCTAACGACAACACAACCACCAACCAGGAGTTTTTCCTGATTAAAAAGCACAAGTTGGATTTGAAAATGAAAGAACCGCGTGGTCGTGGATCACAGCTCGTCCCTCCAGCTGTGACCAGCGGTCGGCTTTAAGTCGATTACGTTGTCTCATCGGGCGCTCGACATCAACGCTTTCCCGCGCCAGGTTTTCTCATCCCTGTGTTCTGTTACAAGCGAAGGTCCCGTCAGGTGACGTCATTAACGGGAAAAGCGCGCACCGCCCCCCCCTGATGCGTCTTTTCATGTTCCGGAAAACTCATTTTTCACGTGTGGCGGCCGCGCATAATGGAAATGCAAATGGCCGGCGCGAGGCGACAATGAAACGCGCCGAAGTGCACCCAGAATTCACAGCGGGGGCGCACGCCCGTCAAAAACCTTATCGCCTCACGCCGACATGAAACGGAGAGGAATTAATGAGGCCCCAGGCCGGCCAGTTACGCCCGGATTCATTATTCCATCAAATATCAAGTGGGAATTACAACATCCACGACCCTCCGTGCTTCATCCGCTCTTTTGTCTTCCTCTCTTCTCCTTTTCCCGTCCGCCGCCCAGACGAAGGGACGGGGCGCCACGCCAAATCCGAGATGATGTGCCCTCGCTTCCCGGAGCCTCTCCCGCTGGAGCACCCCATCCCCAGCCTGAAGGAGGCCCTGGAAAAGGTGGGGAGGTGGGGAGGTGGGGTTTCAGCGCCGCAGGGCGGATTTAAGCCCGCGGTCGCCTCTCAGCCGAGGAAATTCACGGGGCCGGCCGCGGTAATCCTTCACACCAGCTGACAGGAGGAGATTAAAAGATACAGGGGATGAAAGAGGCGTGTGTCCGAGCGAAAGGTTGCGTTAACGCGGTTCGGCGGCGGCGAAGGGCGAGGACGAGCCGGCACATGGGGACAACGTGAGCGACGGCGACACGGAGTCTCAACCGCGAAGACGTGTCAAACGTACGGAAGCTGCAGTTATTATATAAACTGTGATTAGATTGCTAATCCCCACCGTCGCCGTGGTAACTGCTGATCTTCTCTCATTTTTCACCCTCCCTGTATCTTCAGGAGAGGTCGTGACCCCCTCGCTCTACAAAGAGTCCACCGGGAGGACAGTTTGACGGACAGTCCGTCCCCCCTGCGTCTTGTTTCTGCGTTTCGGTCGGTCGACCGCGTGCGAACAAAACCTCCGCGGAGACGTGACATTTCAGGTCGAACGTCTAAGACGAATTTAAATTCCTGCACGAGTCGAGAGAGAGAGCACGTCTCACCTGTCGCTCGCCTTCAGGTAAACATTCGTGAACGTGAGGACAACCCCCCCTTCCCCCTCCTCACCTGTCTTCCAGGTGGACGCCCTGCTGCGGCAGAGCGTCAACCCCGTCAGCCTCCCGGCTCTGTCGGCCATCGTCATCTTAAACGACACCGTTCTGTGGACCGGCAACTTCGGCAAGAGGAACGGCAGCGACCCCGTCTCCGGCCCCCCCAACGAGTACACCATCTACAGGTGAGGCCCGCACGCCCCCGCGGGAACGACGAGGGAATCGCCGACCCGTGAAGCGGTTGTTGTTGTTGTTGTTGTTGTTGTTCGGAAACATCCGCGGCGCTCGCTCGGGGTCGTTACGCCGCTTCTCATTTCGTTCACGTCTGCGCGGCGGCTCCCGGCTCCCGACGTGTAATTGGCGGCGCGAGACGGCGATGCTGTGACTCCTGGAGGTCAGAAGATAACAAGGCGAAGTGACTGCTCAGCGTGTGTGTGTGTGTGTGTGTGTGTGTGTGTGTGTGTGTGCTCTGTAGCGAAGAAAAAGCAGCACTTTATTTAATGCAGGAGCAGATCACGTTATAAGTAAGTGAAGCCCTGACACAGGAAGTTAACACATTAGGTGGCGTGATGATTCACGACAGAAAAGAGCAGCGCCGGCGCCCGCCGTGAGCTGGACGCGGCGAGCTGGCCGCAATCAGGCGACGTTAAAGAGACACGGTGATGAGCCGCGGCGTCCTGCAGCTCAGCGGGTTCGGTAAGTGCGACGTAATCGGGAGGTGAAGAGCAGGACCGGGCAGCTCCTCCAATCACGTGCCGCGGCGACGGGCCGGTCGCCACGTGGGGGGGGTAAAGTGCACGACAAACAAGATGTAGCGAAGACGGCGAGCGTCTGCTGCACACCGTCAGATTAGCACCGTTGACTGAGCTTCTTTCAGACGCTCTCATGCTCCATTAAAGGCCCTTTTACCACGATTAAACATTCTCGCCGCCGCCATCGGTGCAGGCGTGAGGATGAGATTGAACAATAGGGCGTCTGATTTGAAAACACAGTCATCTCTGAGCAGATGTGTGTGTTTGTTCCTCGGCTTATCTTGACGGATTTAATCAGCAGATTGTTTTGTTGTTTTATTTGTGAACAGCTTTTTTTTGTTTTTTAAATAAACGAGGGATTTCCTGCTCCTCGGATCGAAGGAATATTTTGTCTTTAAGTTGCATCCACTCAACTCAAACTTTTAGTTTTTATAACCCTCTTGTGCAAGATTCACCGATCGACGTTCCCCTCCGTTTTTCCGGTCTCCACTCTTAAGCTAATCTCTCCCACAGAATCGCCAGCGTGTCCAAGATCTTCCCGGCGCTGATGCTGTACCGCCTGTGGGAGGACGGGAGGATCGGCTCCCTGGACGACCCCCTGGAGAAGTACGTGGAGAACTTCACCATCAAGAACCCGCTGGGGAAGACGCGCGACTCGCAGCTCAAGTACGTGACGGACGGCCTGATATTCCTGGACAGCGGCGAGGTGCAGATCCGCTCCTCCTCCGTCACCCTGCGCAGGATGGCGAGCCAGCTCTCAGGTACCCGCGGCGCCGGGAACTCGCCCGGGGGGGGGTTAACGCGGCGGCCGGGTTTATCGATTTCGCTTCCTGATCCAGGTCTGCCCAGGAGACTCCGAGCCACCAACCTGCTCTGGAAAGGAAAAACGCAATCTGCGGTCAACCTGCTGCAGGACGACGTCCTCGTCGCCGACCCCGGCACCAAGTGAGATCCCGCCCGGAGCAGCGAATTGTGCGAAAACGCACCAATGCTTGATTTTTTTTTCAGCGTGGCGTTCTCTCTCTGCCGCCTCCCCGCAGATGTCACTACAGCAACCTGGCCTTCTCTCTGCTCGCCCACGTCATGGCTGAGCGGGTCGCCGGCGTCGACTACCAGCGCTGGATCACGGACAACGTCCTGGACCGGCTGGGGATGGAGGACACCGGCTTCGACGTGGCCCCGGGGCTGCAGGGCCAGATGGCGGTGGGCGTTTACTCCAACGGGAAGCCGGCGCCGCTCTACGACCTGGGCTGGTACCGGCCCTCGGGCCAGATGTTCTCCACGGCGGCGGACCTGGCCAAGCTGGCCATGATGCTGCTGGGCGCCTACCACCGCAAGCTGCTGGAGCCCGACTCGCTGAAGATCATGCTGACGCCGCTCTTCAGGTGCGACGAGGACTACTTCGCCAACCGCACGGGGACGCCGTGGGAGGTGAACGAGCTGATGGGCTACGAGGTGGTGCGCAAGGACGGCGACCTGGACGGCTACTCCGCCTCCTTCTCCCTGATCCCCAGGCTCAAGCTGGGCCTGGTCGTGCTCATGGCCGGCAGCAGGTCCCAGAACCAGGACGTGGTCGCCAGGGCCTACACCCACATCGTCCCCGCCCTGGAGAAGGCCTTCAGGGAGGCCAAGAAGGTGGCGTCGGCGCCGCCCAACCCGGACCCTTACGTCGGCTTCTTCACCTACGGCAACATCACCTTCTACGAGATCAAAGTCGGGCCCGACGGGGTTCTGGTCATGCAGCAGTTCGGGCCGCAGATCGAGGAGCTGATCCCGGAGAAGTACAGGACGATAAAGCTCAACTACCTGGTGGACCGGGTCTTCAGGGTGGTGTTCGAGAAGGAGTACCCCTGCGTCCTGCGGGTCGGCGCCGCCTCCGTGTCCCTGGAAGCCCAGGACGGACAGTTGTTCAACTTCTACACGCTGGACAAGCGGGGGCTGTCGCCCGGGTTCGACGCTCCGGGGCTCAACACGTACAACGTGGTGAGAATCGCCCGCAGGCCGTCCTTCTCCGGCTGAACCGCCGAAGACGCGCCGCGCGTCCTTGGGACGTAAAGGACAGTTTTGTCCCGCGCTCTTGAGGGGACCCAGCTGGAAAACGCCTCTCGCAGAAAATTGTTTTTTTTTTTATTCTTCTGAATGATGTATGTGACCGTCCTCCCCGCGATGCGCCGCCGCTCGCGTTTACCCACCCCCACCCCGGTGGTTTGAACCCGCTCTGCGTCCGACCCGTCCTCGAGACGTCGCGAGCGAGCACGGTGGGGGAACAACAGCTCACGCGAGTGAATATATTTAGATTTTACGGGCTCCCGGCGAATTCACCGCCTCATTTCCCCCGTCGCAAAATAAAACTGTTTTCGAGACTCGTTTTTCCCGCCAGATGTAAATACGCGTCGCTGTCAATGAAGTGGTCGGGAACGGAACCACAATCTCACGCAGAACGCTCCGTCTCCTCGATAAGCGGCGGCTGAGGACGGCGGGGCCTTCGCTCGCCACGTGTAATCCCTGAAAACGGCGAGCGGACCCAAATAACCCTCGTGAGGCGAAGGCCGGCGTTTTAAATTTCTCCGACGGAGCCGGCTGTCTGGGGACGCGGCGGGAAATGGGAAAAGAGATTGAAAACGCTGCATCAGGTGCGTGCGGGGGGAGGACGGCGTCACCGCCTGAAAACAAAAACAATAAATAAATAAACGTCCGCTCTGTCTGGGCGAGGAACGGAGCCGGCGATTAATTCCGGGCGGTTTCCTCGCCGTTATGTCAGAAAAAACACACAACGATGAATATATATCCCATTAACACGGGCTGGACAGCTGAGACATTTATTTATCGTCGCACAATAACCATAATCACTTCTCACATCTTCAGGCACGGCGAACAAAAGCTCCGACGATAAGACGATAAGGGCGTCGCGTTCTTCCCGTCGCCGCCGCCGATTTGACCCGTTTTTTTTTTTTTTTTTTTTCTTTTTTATTTTTTCTCTTCGCTGCGCGGCAAAACACAAACGTTTTACAAAAGACAAAAGAGATCAACAGATAATCGTTCAGGTTATTGATCGCCGGCGTGCAGCAGTTACAGTAGAAGAGCGACAGCAAAGCCACAAGCGAATTAAAGGGTTAGTTCCACATTTTTTTTCTGAACGCCGCTGTCAGCACCATTAAAGCTCACGTGTTTATTATTTACAGCGTCCCGTAGTTTTGTTTTTGATCTGTACACAAACACGCGTGTCGCCGGATTATTTGTTTTTTGATTTTTTTTTTACCACCGAGAAACGGCATCACCGTCCCACTTCCTGTAACGAGTCCCCGGCGCCGCTCCTCGTCAGAACGCCGAGGTCGCCTCTTCGCACGCCAGGACGGACGCGGCGGCGCTCGGCGCGGCGCTGAGCAGGGGGGCGAAGGCGTTCCCGTCCTTGCCCCCGGCCTGAGCCCCGACGCCGGAGACGGAGGGGTCCAGCGGGATCTTGGGGAAGGGCGGCGAGTCGCGGACGGAGCCGCTGTCCTCGGCGCGGGCGCACACCAGCTCGCGGAAACCCTCCCTGAAGCGCGTGGACAGCAGGCTGTAGATGACGGGGTTGGCGGCGGAGCTGAGGTAGAAGAGGACGCCCGACAGGATGTGGACGGACTGGTACACGCTGTGCATCAGGTCGGTCCACTGGCTGACGGAGCTCCACAGGAGCCGCTCGATGTGGAAGGGCGCCCAGCAGACGCCGAACACCGCCACCACGATCGCTGCGGAGGGCGGAGAAGGCGGGCGGATTAAAATCCGTCTTTTGGAACGGGAACGACGACGACAGACTGCGAACGATCGCGCGGGATTAAATCGGATCCGGCGAACGTGTTTCGGGGGAAAGGAAGGAAAACTCACAGAGCATCTTGATGACCTGCCTCCTGCGCCGGCTCTCCACGCTGATCTTCCTCCGGGCGCCGCCGCCGCCGCAGTTCTTCCCCAGGTCGCCGCTGGGCCGCCACCGCCGCCGCCGCGTCTCCCGGCTCAGGTGGAGCGCCATCACCAGGTAGAGCACGCTGATGACCGCCATGGGCACGAAGTAGAAGCAGACGGTGGTGACCTGCATCACCACGTTGTAGACCCACAGCGGCGTCAGCACGGTGCAGATGGCCGACTCCTCCATCCTCTCCGGCAGGTAGAAGATGCCGTGCAGCGAGGTGTTGGGGACGGCGCACGCCATCGCCACCGCCCACACGGCGCCGATCGCCTGCTTGGCGCGCTGGTTGGTGGACAGGTAGCGCGTCTTGAGCGGGTGCACCACGGCGATGTAGCGCTCCACGCTCAGCGCCGTCACGTTGAGGATGGAGGCGAAGCACACCGTCTCGAAGAGGAAGGTCTTGAAGTAGCAGCCGCCGGCGCCGAAGGGGAACGGGTAGTTCTGCCACAGGTCGTAAATCTCCAGCGGCATCCCGAACAGCAGCACCAGCAGGTCCGACGCCGCCAGGCTCACCAGGTACAGGTTGGTCGGGTTCCGCATCTTCTTGTGCTTGGCGATCACCGCGCACGTCAGCAGGTTCCCGCTCAGGCCCGTGAGGAAGATGAGCAGGTAGACGCCCGTCACCGGGAGGCAGAAGGGCGACCGTTTGGGGCCCAGGATCTCCAGGAGGTTGACGTCGCCCGTGGAGTTCACGGTGCCGTTTGGCGCCGCGCCGGCGTCCAGGAGCGGTTTGGACCCGTTTGAAGAGGAGCCCTGCAGAGTGGGCTCCATTTCGGAGGAGGAGGAGGAGGAGGAGGAGGAGGAAGAGCCAGGGGGGTGAGGGGGGTGGGGGGGCACCCGTGGGTGACGTCAACGCATCCCGCGCTGAATCCTGGGTCCGCTCGGCACCGGGAGTTCTGCTGCAAACAGAACCACGGTGAGATGAAAGGGAATCAGAAGGGAGGGTTTTAACTCCAGCTCTTCTTCTCACAATCAATCTGCTCATTTTTCTCCTGATTAATTGATTGACTGATTAATCGTTTTCAAAATGTCATAAAAAATGCACTTATTATGATTTTATATAAATTAAAGATTTTCAGCTCAAAATAAGAAAAGCAGCAAATCTCTCCATCGTTTTTTTCCCCATTTTAATTAAATAACTATTTTATTTTATTGTATTTGGGGAGATTATCTACTAATCCATTAATCGACTAATTGCCTCCACTCTCAGATAACAGGTTTCACGCACATTTCGCTCGCTTCCGGACCGGACCCGGTACCGGGCGAGTCCAGATCGCTCGCGACACGCTTGGCGGGATAATTGGCGATGACGCGCGCTCCCGAAGGTTGATTACGTGGCGTCGGGCTGCAAATCCAAGGTTATGCGACCGACACGGTGGGGGAGGGGGGTGCGTTGTCGGGGTTACCCCCCCATAACGACCCTGTCGGTTCTGACGACACCCGGGTCGGTTCCGTGCAGAGAATTGTGCGTAAAAGGCGGAATATTAACTTTATTCGTGAAATTACACGTTAGTTTAAACTCGTTCGAACTTGCTGATGCCTGTGTTGTTATTAAAACGCATACGTGTGTGTGTGAGTGTGTGTGTGTGTGTGTGTGTGTGTGTGTGTGTGTGTGTGTGTGTGTGTTAAATGAAATGAAACGCTCACCTTGACGCTGCCGCTGCTCTGCGAGTCGCCTCCCGCCGCGCGCTGCGCTCATGACAAACCGTGACGCCGATAAGGCAAATCGATCGATCGCTCGATCAATAATAATAATAAAGATGAACTAAGGCAAAAGTTGTCGGACGCGCGTTCAGGTCGCGGCAGCAGAGAGGAAGGAGATGGAGGTAGATGGAGGCAGAGGAGGATCGCAACTGTGCGCAGCAGCAGCCGCCGCGCCTCCACCCCCCCAGACGCACTGAGCTGAAAGTGAGAGAGAGATGAAGGGTGTGTGTGTGTGTGTGTGTGTGTGTGTGTGTGTGTGTGAGTGATCACGCCTACACTAAAAGAAAAAAAAAGCCCACAAGACGCAGGTGAGTGAAAAACCCATTAATCACATTATGCACGTGCAGGTTTGTGAAAGGAGCAGCTCAAAGTGACAAATGTCCCGATAAAACACGGAAGTGATGGTGTGTGTGTGTGTGTGTGTGTGTGTGTGTGTGTGTGTGTGTGTGTGTGTGTGTGTGTGTGTGTGTGTGTGTGTGTGTGCGCGCTCGTTGCACAGCATTTTAATGTGACTCTCAGAACATTCAGAGCGTGAACAGACAAAAATGTCACGTATCCCCGAACTGACTTCTGTGAAAGGTCACGATATTTAAACAGAGTGTGATCGTTTGAGTTACAGCTAATTATTCCCCTGTTTAAATGTTAACGGGAAAAAAAAAAAAAAATAATAATAATCCGGAGAGAAATGAGAGTGACGCTGGATTGGATGCCGGGCGCTTCCTGTTTTATTTTGGTAACCACCTGTTGTGTGTTCGCTGTGGCTTTACTTCCTGTCTTTGTGATCGTTCGCCCTGCCCGTCCCCAGCAGCCCCTCCCTCCCGTGTGTACGCACACACACACACACACACACACACACACACACACACACACACACACACACACAACTGGTAAACTTGTGTTGCGTCCAGCCGTCGTGGATTAACGTCAGCGTCTGCCCGCACGTTTCCTGCCAATCTGCAGAGATTAAGCGCTGCGTTTGTTTGTTTCTTTGAAGTTTGACTTCCCTGAGTTGTGTTTCCCACACCACACACACACACACACACACACACACACACACACACACAGAACCCATATTCATAAAACTAACAGTCAGTCTGGCTGAAATCCAGCGGCGCTGAGTCCTCGTTCTGTCGGCGAAGGTTACACGACTCATTTCAAACGTGTTCAACTGTTCCCAGCTCAGAATATAATCTAGAATAGGCGTTAATCTGCTCTGTCACCAGTTTAGTTTCCTTTTTAAAAAAAAAAGAGACTCAACTGTGTATAATCATTCAGACTGCATCACTGACCCACTTACTTCAAATCCACTCTGTCCTCGCACAAAGTTGTGACACTGATCTGTATGCAGCGCACACACACACACACACACACACACACACAGTGAGTGCGCACCAGCAGAAACCTCCACCTGCTCTTTAATTTAAAGATGTCCGCCGTCGTCCCGAACCTCGCAGGAAGTTGTTCATCTTGTGTTGTGGTGCTGAGTTGTGTATCTGCCCCCCCCCAATCGCTTTTTTTTTTTTTTTTGCGTAAACAATTTTTTTCCGCAGCCTGAATTTCAGCCAATTGTTGTGTAATCGGAAACATCCCAGCTGACAATGTGCGCGCTGAGTCGACAAAGTGCGAACTCGTTCTCAAGACTGTTGAGTCGGCGAAAACTCGCCCGTCGTCCGCTCTGACCACCTGCGTGACAGCTTCCTGTTTACTTCCTGTTTACGATCCCGCTCTACTTCCTGGTCTCTCCCGAGCCTCGTCCCGTCCCGTTCCGAGTTTTTTCCTTCCTCGGCGTTTCCGCCCTCGACACCAGAGGGCGCAGCGGCCTCACGTTGTGCAGCAGCAGCGGTCGGGGGGGGGGGCGGCGGGCGCAGCCTCCAGAAAACGAGCGAACGCGGCGAGAATAAGAGGCCGACACGCACGCGCCGCTTCAAAGCGTCACATGTGTATCAAAGGAGGTGAGCGAGGACTGATGAATGATTTCTGGACAATGGCCGCCATCCAGCTGACGGGGGCCGCCACCTCCACCCCATCCATCACCTGCGACGTGAAAATGAAAACGCCCGCCGCCAGCCGGGTCTTTATTCGTGAACTGGATGCGTTAGCGCTGGCGGCGCAGGCGTCGGGTAAACTCAGCGGTCCGGACGCTTTTGTCCTCGCCGTGTGTGCGTTTGTTCTAACGCTGAAGATGTCGAACGAGACGCGGGTCCGACTTTTAACGACCTGAACACGCGAAGACGGAAGGTGTTCGGTCGCCGTTCCCGCGGCGTCCCCTCAGCGTTTGATTAACAGCTGCTGTCAGACGAGGCGTAAAAGTTTAAACCGAACAGTTTGCTCCGTAATAAAATGTGAAAGGATCCGACTCCCCTCTGCACAACTTCCTCTTATCTTTGTCGTGCAAACACTTTCACACGTATTGCGGGGAAACGTCTGCACAATGCATCATGGGAGAACGGCGCGTTTTCGGTTTTTTTTTTTGCAGGTGTCAGGTCATGTAACACTTTGGCGTTGACGTTACAGGCTGTTCGTTTCGCTTTTTTTTTTCTAAATGCCAGCCGCCTAAAATAAACTTTTGTCTGTTTTTTTTTTTTCACGCTTGGCCGGTAACCGTTGGTAACGCAGGACAAAGCGCTCCAGCAGCCGGATGAATTCAAATTCACCGACTCCACTTTTAAACGGCCGTTTTCCCCAAAGCGACTGGATTTATTGGAAAATTACAAACGCACAACGTGTTGTCACGGGAACGCAGCACGGCGGAGATGAAGAGGCGAGCGGCGGCTAGCCGCGCTAAAAAATGATTGACGTGTAAGTTTGTACAATCACTAATAAATATGAGAAAAAAAACAAGCTCCGCCCCCCCGATCGATTTATTTTGTTTGCACGCGATCGGTTTTTAAGAAAGAGGGAAGAATTGAAATTTAATTTAATTTTCCCTCCACGCAAACTGCTGCGGCTCCGGTCGGTATTATCATGTTGTTATTGTCGACTTTCTTTTTTTTTTTTTTTGTGCGTCTTTTACAACTTGTTTGGGCCGTTCGCCTGAATCAGACTTTGTACTGACCGATAATTAGAGGCAATAAATTCGTGATGCAACAGAAAGGCGATAACCTCTCTGAACGTCTCGTACATACGAGTGTTTTTAATCTTCACGCATCAACACAGCGAAAGCACAAACTGTAGGCGTGACTGTAGGTATATGTAGGTCGTGATGAAGGCGGCGCTGTAGTTACATCTAATGGGCGTGCACAGCTGTGCAAAAAAATAGAAAATAAGAAAATCCAATAAGGAAGAAAAAAAAAAAGATCCTGCTGTTGGTAATTTTAGAAAAGTCAAAGATCAGAGTGAAATAAGAATAATTTAACCTGAGGCGACGCCACCGGGTCGCATCAGCTTCAAGCAGGAAGTCAAAGTAATATCTGTCTGCTGATCCCCCTGATACTGATGCCTGTAATCTGGATTTTCCGAGGGGGCGGGGGGATGAGGCGACGGTGAAGCGGTGGGAACGGAGCGCAGGTCCGAGCGGCGCTGATTTACAGGCCGGAATTAAAATAAATCTGCAGAAACTGGTGATTTATGGCCCCGGAGTCACGAAACACAGAAACATTTGGTCTCCGCTCACTTGGCATTTCCCCACGTGTCCACGCGGGTCGGGCCGTTAGCGTGGACGAGCGGCGGAAAACCGGTCGGCCTCTGTATATATATAAATATATAAATATATATATATGTAAATATATATGCTCTGAATCTGTGTGTCCGTATAATGAGGTGGTTTCGCTGAGTCAGACACGACGCATAACAAATTATTCACAGTGTTTTTTGATGCTGAAACGAAGGCGCAGAGGAGGCTTGTGGTATATACACCGTATATATATATATTCTCATCTAATGAGCTAAACTCTATAAGTAAAATAAACTATATAATATATATATATATATATATATAAACTGTGAGGAGCAAATAAAAGGGGAGAGGAGACAAGACACAAACTCAATTAAAACAGAAGAAAATGCAGGTTTGAAGAAGTCGGCAGGTGCCGGATGGAGGTGTGTGTGTGTGTGTGTGTGTGTGTGTGTGTGTGTGTGTGTGTGTGTGTGTGTGTGTGTGTGTGTGTGTGTGTGTGTGTGTGTGTGTGTGTGTGTGTGTGTGTCTGTGTGTGTGTGTGTGTGTGTGTGTGTGTGTGTGTGTGTGTGTGTGTGTGTGTGTGTGTGTGTGTGTGTGTGTGTGTGTGTGTGTGTGTGTGTGTGTGTGTGTGTGTGTGTGTGTGTGTGTGTGTGTGTGTGTGTGTGTGTGTGTGTGTGTCTGTGTGTGTGTGTGTGTGTGTGTGTGGGCGGGGCTCACACTCACACACACTCAGGCTGTTAGCGCCTGTTTTTCTGATCGCTGACTCCCGCAGGTCGCCGCGCCGCCGGCTCACTTCCCGCAAAAACGCTCTCCCCACGCTCGAAGCACCCGATTGGTCCGGAATGAGCATTACTGATTAACGAGCCAATCACATCCCGCCCCCGCCTGTCTGATGCGTCCGGTGACTAACGCGGACCTTCTGGGCCGAGGCCACGTTATTCCAGCTTTTCATTATCTATAAGTGCTAATCCCGTGCTGCGGCAGGGTGTGGGGGGGTCACGGGGGGCAGGAGACTATTCCATTACTCTTTGTCACGTCTGACACACACAGACGCACACACACAGACGCACACACACAGACACACACACACAGACACACACACACACACACACACCCAGACACACACACCCAGCATGCACAACTTTGGACTGTGGGCAGAAACCGGATTATCCGGAGTGAACACACACACACACACCGGAAGCCCCAGGTGAAAAAAAACAACACAACACATCTGTCGACCCCTGTTAACCCCGACACACACACACACACACACACACACACACACACTGATTGTGTTACTGTAGTTAGTTGTATTTATATAATAACTTTGTTGTTATGGAAAAGCACAACATGACACTGAAGGATGAATGGAGACTCATTCATCTTCATCATCAGAGAGGTGTGTGTGCGTGTGTGTGTGTGTGTGTGTGTGTGTGTGTGTGTGTGTGTGTGTGTGTGTGTGTGTGTGTGTGTGTGTGTGTGTGTGTGTGTGTGTCTGTCAGATGGAGCATATTTACCCCTTAAGGCTTTTTTCATTTCAGTACAAACAGTAATGAAGTGGTTCACACGTTATTAACAGAACCACATTTGCAAGCAGTTCAGTGAGAACCCAGCGAACCTGGACCATGTGAGGCCCCCCCACCACCACCACCACCACCACCACCCGAGGGTGAGGACCCCCTGAGGGTGCGGGGGGGGGCGAATTGGACCAACTAGCAGACGACGATTAAAACTAAAAATCAGAAATTAAAATGTGCTGTCAACAGATTTTGAAGTTAGACAGTTGTCAACACCCACTGAAGTTACCCATGTTTAGACCCCCACCACCCCCCCCACCCCCCCGTGTGTGTGTGTGTGGGGTTACACTGGAGGATCCTTCACGCTCTGCATAAAGAATTGCATTTAATGAGCTCATTAGAAGCCTCACTAGTTCGCCACGCCCTCTGTGTGTGTGTGTGTGTGTGTGTGTGCGCTCTCTGCCACTCACAAGTGAAATCAATTGACCCCCCTTAGTGATTGGTCGAAGGTTGCAGGTTTGATACCTGCGTCGCTGAAACGCCGCCGGGGTGGATTCACGCCGTCGTCGTTAATCTCCCGTTCGTTAATTAATCCACAAGTGGACTCCATGTTTTATGCAGCAGGAGCGTCTGGCTGTTTTAATCTCACTGTATCGAGACATTAGTCAGAATAATATTTGTATAAATAATGTAACATAAATTAAATTTCCTCGGCCGCGTTCAGGTCTGAGGCGACGTGTGTCGTCACAACGATGAGAACGGGGAAAGTCGTGTGAGGACGTCACGGTTTGTAGAAAAAGATACAAACTAAACCGTGTATTTATATACAAAACTGTTGTACAAGTACTGCAGCTGTATATCGGCGTGTAAAACAAAGGTGAATAATTTACACAGGTGTGAGTAACGGCGCTTTCTAACAATGGGCTGGTGCGGCGCCGTCGTCATCGCTGGTAACTCTTTAACCCGGCGTGTGTGTGTGTGTGTGTGTGTGTGTGTGTGTGTGTGTGTGTGTGTGTGCGTGTGTGTGTGTGTGTGTGTGTGTGTGTGTGTGTGTGTGTGTGTGTGTGTGTGTGTGTGTGTGTGTGTGTGTGCGTGTGTGTGCGTGTGTGTGTGCGTGTGCGTGTGCGTGTGCGTGTGTGTGTGTGTGTGTGTGTGTGTGTGTGTGTGTGTGTGTGTGTGTGTGTGTGTGTGTGTGTGTGTGTGTGTGTGTGTGTGTCAGGGATCCATTAAAACAATCCGACGGGTGATGAGGTCACAGCAGGATTTATGAATTCCCACTTGACTGCTGTCGCTACTCATTAACCCGTGAGGAACGACTCCTTTGGCGGCGCCGCGGGTCATGTGACGCCTCCGGGGGCAGAAACCGTTTAAAAGGAGCGCCGGCGGAGCCAGGGGAGAGCAGACGCCGAGCCGAGCCGAGCCGAGCCGACCCGAGTTCATCCGCAGCAAGAGACAGAAACCGTCGCCGCCGTCGCCATGAAGGCCACACTCGCCACCGCCGCCCTCCTGGTCCTGGTTCTGGGCTGGACCTCCGAGGCCGTGCAGGTCGAAGTGAGTCGGGGCGTTTCGTCGGTCCGCACGTTGCAGTATTTGTTATGTCGCCGTGTGTCGGGTTTTCACGGCGTCTGCGTCTTCCTCCAGGAAAACGGGCTCTCCTTCTCGCTGGAGGCCGTCAGGAGGCTGCAGGAGCTGACGGCGAGCGGCGGCTCGGCCGCGCAGCAGAACCCGCGGGTCAGAGCCGGCGGCGCGTCGCTCTGCGCCGACCCCATGCTCCCGCAGGAGCTGCTGCCGCTCTGCAAGCAGAGAACGGCGTTCTCGTCTCTGTCCAGACTCGGTGAGGCCTCGGCGAGCGTCCGCACGTCGCCGGGCGGCGGCGGCGGCGGCGACTAACCCGCCATCTTTCTTGTCTTTGCAGCCATGGTTCCCCTGGACGTCTGCGAGATCTGCGCCTTCGCCGCCTGCACCGGCTGCTAAACAAACACACGACTCTGCGGACGCATCTCGCCCCGGCTGAAGATTTGTGATTCTCTTCGTCTCATCCCGTGAACCGTCTCCGATTTCTGCCCGCGGTGACGAGTGACTTCCTGTTCCCTGAGAAAACCGAGGTTCTGCACGCTGTTACCTTATAGCGCCGAAAAGTTCTCCGGCATGGCTTTTTAGTTTTGGAGCTCCGTTGTTTGTTACACTTCCTCCATCCAAAGCTTCGTATATATATGTTTTTCACTTTGTTTTGAATAAAAATCCTTCACTGATACATCATGTCGATCTGTTTGCATTTTATTCTCAGTTGTGGAAACAAAAACAAAAAAGATCTTGTGGCAGAACCACCGAGTGAGAAACATTCTTAAAGCTGCATCCGTCGATTATTCACCACCAGGGGGCGGATGAAACCAAACTCACTGGTCTTTACCTTTAACTCCCACCTGGTCTGGTTACTGCAGGTGTAGTTGCACCCCCACTCCCACTCCACCACCACCACCACCACCCTCTTATAGCCTCGTTATCACGGACACAACATCGACCTCCTTCGCCCCAGCGTGAAAAATGTTTGACGCGATGATGAATAATTTATTTCGTTGCATCTCGTCTGACTCAGCTAAACACACTCATTATACAGATGTGCGCTGCGCCCCCCCCCCCCACCCGTCCCCACCTCCCGCCCCCACCCACAGCACCTGCAGCACGCTCACAGCCCTAACGCTCATAATCAATGTAAGGATGAATATACGCTGCGGTACTTCCTGTACTGCAGCAACGCCGATGAGGCATTTTCTTTCCTGCTTTATAGAGGAAAATACTGCCACAAATTGACAAATACTTTATTAAAAAATACGACTAATACTAAAGCAAGGCCGCATTTACACACAAAGCTGTTTTTTAAATAAAGATTGACGTGTTTTATTTATCACTTTATAACCTGAGAGTGTGTTATTCCGACATGCAGGCAGATCCCGTTTAAAAAGGTCCCAGCAGTTAATTTATGGAGCCGATTTTTCGTCGCGGCCGGTCTGAGATAAGAGTAATAACATCAGCGCAGCTTTTATGAAGTGATGCCGCTGGTTTTGCATCATTGATCAGGAAGTCGCCGTGAGAAGCTGCAGAGATGAACTCAAGTCAGCAACAAAACTCAGGCGGGGAAACGATGATTGATTTTTATTACCGGTGCCAAGAAAACTTTTTCCCACAGCAGCAGGAGTCAGGACTGGTAACACACTGCGGGTGGAGGTCAGGTCTGCGGATGCAGCACCACACGTTGTGCGTCCTGAGGTGTTTTTGTGCTCCACAGGTTGGGTGTGTGGGGATCGATGTACGTGCAGTGGAAATCAATGAAAATGCATTTTTCTGGACGTATTGCGGCTTCAGTTTTGGATGTTTCCATCTTTTATTTGCCCGTTTTTCACAACATCCTGACACATTTGCAGCAGCGTGTGTCGGGGTCTCATGTTCGCCGACCCTCGGGCCCGATGTCAAAGTCAGAACTGAGAGATGAGCGACATCCGGTCGACGCCTCTGTGAGCGATGTGACGTCTGATGCCGCGTCGCTGAGTTTTGCACAATCTGGGGCCACGATTTCAGCGGAGGAGCCGCAGACGGTGACTCATCATAATGACATCAGCGACTTGACCTTCAGCTCTTCTTAAACTTTTGTAAAGATCTGCCCGTTCCGACTAAAAAGACCTGCAGGTTTTACAGTATTTCTTATCAGACAGCTCCGTGCGAGCGGTGACGTTTATGAGATCAGGTTATAAACAAACTCGGAGCACAGATGGTCGTAAACGTAGAAAAAGAGGATCCAAAGCGTCGGCCTTCCCCTTATCTGCGAGCGCCGAGTGTTCCCCCACCTTTACTCTTCTCACCCCTGCCAGCGGCCTTTGTTAATAAATCACTGGCTAATCTGCCCGGGCCCCTTATAAGAGGCGGCGCAGACGCACAATCCTCTAAACCCCAGAGGCGCCGTGTGAACATGAAGTCGCTCGCCGCTGTTTTGCTGCTGTGCGTTTGCAGTGGAGCTCTGGCCGTGTACGTTCAGGTACGTTTCTTCATCCGTGTGTCGTGTTTCTTCCTCTACACGTTCGTCTCCGCTCTCCTTTTCTGGAGCGGGAATCGAAGACGTGCTCCACCTCCTCTTGAATTTAAAAAAAGCACGTCAACGCTCACGTCCACGCCGGCCCCCTCGCTCTTCCTCCGACCGTTTGAACTCCAGCAGACCTCCCTCCCCTCTTGCCCCCCCCCACCTCCCTCCTCCACCCTCCAGGTCGGAGACAGAAGCTTCCCCCTGGAGGCGGTGAAGCAGCTGAAGGAGCTGATGGATGCGGACGACGGCGTCAGCCCGCGCCTGGCCGAGACCAGCGTGGTGGCCGTGTGCGCCAACCCTCTCCTGCCGCAGGTCTTCCGGCCGGTCTGCCGCGGGAAGGGGGCGGGTCTGGTTCTCTCCAGACTGGGTAAGACTGGAAAACCATGAAATAACAAATACGAAATTGCTGCTGGACATGAGACAGATTCAGGCACAAAGCCATTATGGTGTTGTATTATAGTGGCTCCTTCTAATGTGTTTTTATATATAAATGTGCGAACACGCCGCAGAAAGCACCACAGAGGGGCGTGGATAACAAGCCTGTTATTGGGTATTTAATCACAATAAGACAGTAACATATGTTTTTGTCCCACTCGCTGCTTTTCTTACTTCCTGCTGCTGGCAATGGCACGCAGGCCTCAGCCAGTCCATTCCCACAGGAGAAGTAAATCTGAAAGGAAATGGGTCACAAATACAGAACTTCCCTTCGTTTTTGTAAATGATGACTTCATTTCCTCCAACAGCTGGAGTTTGTTTGTTTCCCTGGCAAATGTTACTCAAACAGCTGGCTGAGATTAATACACGTATATTTCATCGGGACATTTTGCGTCTTGAAACACGTAACGGCCTCGTTCGGGGCGATAAAGGAACATGTCGCCTGTTTTTCTGATGCGTTTTGAATCGTTTTTGGAGAACAATGGAGCTCTACGGCTCCGCCCCCAATACTCAGGTCAATTAATTGTTTGCTTTGGTCTTTCAATGGCATAATGAGATACAAAATATCACCAAAAATGTCCTTTACATGGAGCACAGCAGCTGTTTAACGCCCGGCTTCGTGCAAAGGCTCCTCCATTTGCCTGTATCTCATGTAATCTGTACAACAATCCCCTAATCTCAACAAGAAAGCCTGTAATAGTGTTAAACACTTTTGTAACGTGCCTCTTCCACCACCTGAGCTCCAGGTGCTCAGCTACCTGCCGAGCAACGTTTGGCTTTTGTCAAACTCACGTAGGGACGCAATCGCGCTCAGGCTCTCAAGAGATGCCGCGTAATCTGCGGGTTTATTTCTCAGGCGCCGAGATTAAGGAGGCCGACAACAGCTGGTTCCCTGTTTACACACGGTGTTGTGCACATCCTTTAACTGCTGCGCCGTAAAGTAGCTGTGGAATGATAATGCCAGACAAGAGGCCTGTGAAAAGCTGCACAAACATTCTTCGGGGACCATTAAAGCTCATTAGACACAGACGGCGTCCTTATCGAGACGGATACAGACACGGATCTCACCGTCGGTACGAGCAGTACTTCATAAAATTGCGAGCCCGCCCCCGGGCGGTGCAAACACATAGTTTAGATCTGATGAATATCATATTGTGTAATTTCCCCCCCTCCAATTTTACAGTCTATATAATCACACCTACGGATCCTTGTGAAATCTGTGCCAACCCCTCCTGCGCTGGGTGTCTGAAGTGAGGCTGCCACCTGCCAGACGCACAAACGCAACAACGGAGAGTCCACGGAGAGGAGCGTCACCTGAGAGCCTTCATCCTCCAGGTCTTCCTCATTTAAACTGTGTTTAAGGACAATACGCCTCCTGTCACTTAGCAACCCGACCGAATGGGTCTCCAGGCTCCGTGGTCAACATGGTGATTTTTAAAAGTTACACCTTGTTAAAAAATGATTCGCCGTTTTTATATGTTTTGGTAGATGCTGTTTGTACGTAGTCCCCTTGATAGTTGAGACATGAAATATTACTTTGACGCCTTCATGATCGCTTTCATTTTGAACTTTTAATTTATTGAGTCTGAATGCAGCCGCTTTGATTGAATAAAATATATATTATTTGCATCACTGAAAGCATTTCTCTGTTTCAGAATAATGCTGTTATACGGACACAAAACACACACACACACACACACACAAAACATTAATGCATGGACACACACAGAGGGAGGTTAAATACAATTTAATGGACAAATACAATTACATGGATGGAATGGAAACAGTCACTGGTTCCATGATTTCAGTCAAAGATTTTCTCTTTAGACAATTGATCACACAAATTAAATTAAATGTCAACACACCAGAATAATAATCCATCTGTTATTTTTTTATCAGTCTGATTAGAGAAGTTTTAAAAAGTAAAATAAAATAAGTAAAATAAAATATTTTGAAGCAGACACACTCTACGGAGACGAAACGAAGACGGAAGTGGCGGGGAGTGAAACATCCCGCCGCCATGTTCCTCTGCTGCTTCTTATTGATGATCTAACGACGGAAGAAGAATTATCGCCGACAAACGCGCTGAGAACGTAGTAAATATTAAGTTTAATTTATATTTGTTAGTATATTATATATCTTTATGTCTATAATATATCATCGAGTTACATTCGCGCGCGTCACGGAACTTTCAGGAGTCGGATGTTGATCCGGGGACAATTTAAAGGAAGCACAGGCCGGAAACGATGAAAGGCGACACAGTCATGTACGTTAGCGACATCTTGCGGTTAAATAAAACAAATCCTGAACGTTGAATCATGACCAAACTGTGCGAGGACGCTGTTGCAACCGAGAACAAAGTGATTTATTAATACAAATATACGAATATATACTAATACTAATAATTTAAAGGAGAGCAGACACCGCCTATTTATATATGAACGTATGTCGACCTCCAGCGTTTATTCGACGCATTGAACGCAACATGTCAACGTTTATTTTATTTTATTTTTTTTAAAAGGGCGTCACCGCCGAACTTTTAACAAACGACCTGACGCAGGAGTGACGTGTGTTTTTTGCGGTAAGTTTGTGCGCCGCCAAATCACGACGAAGTTGTGTGTCTGTTCGCGGAGCTCGTGGTCAGTAACGGTTAGTGCCGCCGTGTGTTCACTTCACGGACCTCCGGTTGTGTTGTGTTGTGTTGTGTTGCGTGGCACGTCACGGCTTGTGTTAGTGTGCAGGAACTTAAAATATTAGGCAGAATATATTATGCTAAACATATATACCATCATACTTACTGACATCATACATACGGATGCCATCTTTTAAGTCCTTTACGGCGGTTTAGTCGTCACGTGGCTCGTTGGTCTAGGGGTATGATTCTCGCTTAGGGTGCGAGAGGTCCCGGGTTCAAATCCCGGACGAGCCCACTTTTTTTTTTTGTTTTTGTTTTTGTTTTTGTTTCACATAGTTTCATGTATTTTTTTATCCGGTATCTGTTGTCAATGCAAATATACAGAAGGAATCGTGCTGCCGTTAAATCCGGTATCTGTCATATGGTTGAAACAATGCAAATATACAGACGCTTCAGTAATAGTGAATGTAATTTATATAGTACCTTTCATACACATATATGCAATTTAGAAGACTGTTGAAATACAACTTTAAACTACATTGAGAAAGAGACATAAAACAGGCAGCGAGGTACAGACAATAAACAACTTGTGGAGTAATGATTGGTGGAGTCGATTTTTCCATCAACCGCAAACCAATCAACAGCAATCCTGATAGCAAATTGATCGTTTAGGGTCAAAGCTTCACTGGTTTCAGATTTATTGATTGTGTACCATTGTAAATACAAACCTCTCAAAGAGTCTGGGGTGCTCGTTTTCTCTCGACGGCCACCGGAGGGCGCAATTCACTAAACTACAAGTACCACACGCTGCAGGACTTGAGAGCACGTTGGTGGCACGTGGGGATGCGTAAAAACCATCATGTCATATGATTCAGCGCCGGTAACGTGTTCACTTTTTCTGTTTAATTCTAATGAAACAGCTGCTGCGTCGCATTACAAGGAATCCTACATTTGTCAAGGCCGCATTTTGTTCTTTGTGGCACCCAAACTACATCCTACAGAACAAAATGTGCGCGTCCAGAACACAGTTAGACACCACACACTTTGGAGAGGTGGTGGTTAGCTCCGTGTCAAGGCTGGAGGTTTTTATTTTCTGAGCTTGTTTTATGTTGGATATCAGGAACCACGCTTCCGTCCCTGCTTCGGCTGTGACCTCTGATCCGCCGGAGCCCGACGCTTCAAGATAAACGCGTGGACCGTTTACGTTTTGTGCGCATGGCGAGGCGCCACAAAGGGGGGAAACCAAGTGCAAACACGTGTATTTTGACTTTGAAGTGTTTCACCTCATCCTCGCCTCCCCTCCAGCGGTTCGGTTTTTCAGAATGTGTCACTGTCGCAGATTTTAGTTATGAATCACTTCTGAACTTTAGTCACTCCACTGACTCCGTGTCATATCAACTCATACTTCCCGCGGTCACGTCGCTGAAGGAAGATCTTCGTACATTTCAGGTTACTGGAAGAACTGGTAGATGAGTCAGTTTGCTACGCCCTCGCCTCCTGTCCCCACCTTTGTGAACTTTCAGAGGAAACTTTCTCCCTTTCTTTTGTGCGGAGGCTTTCATCACGCGGCGTTATCATGTTGACAGAACCGCCCACTCGCAATTTTTATGAGTTGTTGAAACCATTGGTTTTCAGGTGGGGCTGGAGTCCCGTGTCGATCCTCCAAGCAGGTGGCAAACTTGATCATTGAGGAACCTGCTTGTTATTTCCTCAGTTGACTGTTTGACCTGTAAAACCTAAGAAAGAAAAACTTTTAGGTTTTTAAAATAACTTTGTGTCATATTTGCCTCTAATACTGGCAAATATCTCCACCTGTAGGTCCGCCTGACAACTCAGAGGGTGAGATTTACTTTATTTAGTTCAGGCTGTGTTTCAGCATGGATCCAGTAGATGCAGAAGAAGAAAGAGCATGCGATGTACTTTTAATCTTTCTTAGGACGTAATCCTATGCTCTTTCATTGGGTGGGCGTTTGTAGGGATAAATGAGTGGAGCTGGGAGAGTGAGATTAAATGGAGAGCGATGCCTCCTCTGAAGAGATCCAATATGAGTCAGTGTCCCTTGATTTGTCCAGTTTATTCCAGCGTGGATTCATCTTCCAAGGTGTTAAGAAATCTGCAATTCTGATAGGCCAGCTCAGCCCTGCTGAGCAGTGATTGGACACTCATTGTTTCGGGGGTTAGTTGGGGTGGGGGGTTTAGAAAATGGTCAATATCCTGTTCCCTCCCGATTCGCCGCCCTCACCTGCGAACTCGCGGGCCGGTATTCGGTTCGGATCCTGGATTTCATCAGAGCCGCTCTGTATGCCGGGCACGGGTGGGGGTTGTCTGCCTCCGCCTCATTCCTCCACCTGAACCCGCCTCCTCGGTTCTGGTTCCTGAATCACCAACTGGGGAAAAAAAAAACCTGTGCAGCCTGTTCCGGATTCTGATTAAATTGGAGGTGTGAGCTGAATCTGATCCGGTGTGATTAACGCAGCAGCGGTTTACAGATGTCAGAGTTGTAACACACTTGGCGGCATCAGGCCACAACCTTTGCGAGTCTCGGCTTGTTCGCTGCCCCAAAATCTGACTCGACCAGATTGTGTGTATTCCAGGTGTGGTCTTTGCCAAACCATCTCAGCCTGCAGGTGTACTCTCGTGATAAAGGTCTGCGCACCCTTTCATTTCAATGTTTTAAAATCTGAACGTAATCCCCAAACTTGTGTGTGTGAACAGGAAGTGTTGGCCCTACCTCCAGTTCTCCAAAGAAAACAGAAATAATACAAACAGAGATGGAACTTTGATGTTCTTCTCCCAGTTTTGATCTTTTTTTGCAGAGCTTGGGAGGACTGGGAGGCAAATTCCCAAGTGAATAAATATTGTTTCCTTTATTTTATCACTTACCCTGCCTTGATATTGGACAGTACGTCCTTTAAGTCAATGTGAAATTGTTGTTCTCAGCCTCAGTCTGATGTTGTCCGGGCTCCAACTCACGCTTGTTAGTTAATTTGCAGATTATTTCATAAGTTAACTGAGCTATATGAGATCAGAAACCAGTAATCCTGGAGTTTTACAATTAATAATCATCATAAAAATGATGACAGTGTCAGAACTGTTCTTGAGCCAAGTGACCAGTTCATGGTCATCTGTAGTGGGGCCCGACAGCTGGTTGTTGTGGGAAACTTGTGGAATAACAACACGCCCCGTTAAATAATCGTTAAAGATTTAATGTGACTCAACATTTAACTTACAAAACCAAAGTGGAATGCAACTTAGCCACAGTTCAGCAGAGAGGACACACAACGAAGTGACAAAATCGCTTTTGGTTCATCCCTGCGAGCGGTTCAACAAATCCTGTATTTATGAGCCAGTTTAAGTTCTCCAGTTGGTGCCGTCCGTCAGCTGACGCCCACTCAGCGGGGGAAAGTGGGAACCAGTTTGTTTCCTCCTGCGCCGAGGAGCTGGAACCTTCCAACCTCTGACGAGTCGCACCTCGTCCTCCGAGCAAACGCCACCTGAAAGACTGAGTCCGGGTCTGCGGGGTTCTGAAGGAGAACCATGTGGTTCATGGCTGGAACCGCAACAAATCCTCCAAAAAACAAAGGTTTTTAAAGGTCGGCCCGTCTAAACAAAACACAACACTGAAGGACAGAGGCTGCCCGGGTGTTCACAAAGATAAAAATGTGTCGTCAACCCATTGAATCATTGTACCGAACTCCCGGCCTTTGCCGACTGGGACACCTTGTTTAAAGACGGGGCATTAATGCATATTAATTAATAACAATCATCCATGTTGGCACCAACAGTTGTCTTTATCGTTGTACGATTTGTCCGACCGTGCGACTGTAACGTTACTGCGAACACAAACAGTCTCCTCAACAACCTGCGTCACCGTTTGACTCCACAACCTCCTGCTTTTCTGTTTGGACTCATTCATTTCCTGTTTTATTTTGGTAACGAGTTCCTCGTGCGCGTCTCACGTCGCTTTACTTCCTGCGGTTGGTTGTCGGCCCCGCCCTAATGCGTTCCACCTGTGTGTCGTTATCCCCCCCCCGACTGTTGTGTAGACGTAGTCTTGGTTGTGGTTGTTCTCTTGCTCCTTGTCGCCTCCTTAATCCCATTTCAGATCCTGATGGACGGATAGAAGGTCTGGGCTTCACGTCACAGTTACCGTCTGGTTATCATCATGTTGTGTTATTTTTAAAAATGCTCCGCAACACGCTGGTGCTCGGACGAAGGTAAGAGGGAAGAGCGGAAAACCATCGTTTTTCAGCATCTTGCGTACGAAGCCGTGACCCTGTGAGGTTTGTTTGGATCCCAGCGCTCACTTTTTGAATTTCAAGCGGCTGTTGGTTTTGTGCGCGCAAACGAAGAGCTGCCGTCGATTGCCGTGCGCCGAGGCTCCAGATATCGCGCTTTAATTGGCGGCATTATCAACAGTAGCGTCCCGTGGGAGGAGGATTTGGGTTCACAAATAAGGTTAATTGGATATTAACTGTACTTGGCACGTTCATCAGATGAAGACGTCGGTTCTGGGACGTCGGCCAAAGCAACGCGCTCAGCCGGTTCTGAGGAAAAAAAAAAAAAAAAAAAATCCGGATTGTGACGTGCGATCGCTGGAGAGGAAAAACAAAGATGTGGAGGTGGAGCGGCGTGATTGGTTTTCCAGTCTCCTGGGAATCGTCGCGCTTCATCAGTTCAGGACGCGGATCAATGTGGAGAAACACTTCATCAGTCTGACAAACGCCCGGCAAGGCGGCTCAAAAAAATGTCACGTTCCAGATTATAAAGAGGTTTTTGGTTTTATTGGACACCCCCCCCCCCAACACACCCCCACACACACACACACACACACACACACACACACACACACTCCCCAAAGGATTGTTACACCAAAGCTGGATGATGCCACTTCATCTACACCAGATAAACCCACTAAGCCACAAACGGTTTGTTCATGCGATGGATTTTCAGTCAGACTGAAGAAGAAACTTGGTCTCGCTGGCTGGTTTTTTCGACTTGTACTGGAGAAGCAGCCAGTCAGTCAGTCAGTCAGTCAGTCAGTCAGTCAGTCAGTCAACCAGTCAGCCCATCGATTAGGTGCAGACACTTTTAACTGAGCAGTTCTACTCTGAGAGATTAAAAAGTACAGATTACAGTTTTTATAGCATGTTTGCTGTGGTTCTTCCACTGTACTGATGTTAGATGGTAATAATCTCATGATATCTGTTGAATTTCATGGAGCTGATGTGATGTGAGCCTCCACCCCAACCCCACCCCAACCCCACCCCCCCCCCCCCCCCAGGGACTCAGGACTTCATGTGAACTCTAACTCCTCTCATTAGATTCCTATCTGTCCTGTTTAATCGATTGCAGTCGCCGCTCTGTGAATTAAACAGCTCATTAAAGATTAACTTCTTCCTCTTCCCTTCTCCTCTCCCGCCCGATTTTCCCGAGGTGATGGGGGTTCGGGGGAGGGGAGGGGTGCAGCAGCAGCAGCAGCTGTGGATTAAAGTGGAGGTGCTGGGTGGGGGAGGTGAAAGGAGAGAGGGCAGAGGGCAGATGTGGGAACTGGGAGGCGAAAAAAAGACAAGACGAGGAGAGAAAAATGTGACGACAAATCAAAATTAGTGTCATCCCATGAAGAAATCGCTTTACGCTTCATGGCGGCGGGCGCTTCCAGCAGCGGGACGCCCTCCTCTTGACTCCTCTTGACTCCTTTTGACTCCTTTTGACTCCTCTTGACTCCTCTTGACTCCTCTTGACTCCTCCTTTGCATAAAATGAATCTTACAGTTTGGATTACACTTAACATTCTCCACGTGAGATTCAGCTCAAACTGTCGGTGGAGAAGCTCGTATTCTGCAGAGATCTGGTTCTGATTAGATATGGCGGCCTCAGCTTCGGCGTTCCCGCGCATCAAGATGTATATTCCTCCGTTTTTACATCCGACTTTGGCTGCGGGAAAATGAGGAAAACCGATGGAAAGAGAGAAATAAGATTGAGATATTCTGTGATAATGAGGATTAACTGGAGGTGGATCCGCCTGAGGTCGCCCTCCTTCTGACTCCATCTTTTTGTTCCTCCACCCTCGTCTGCTGGGGGAGGTCGCAGCTCTGTCTCTCTCTCTCTCTCTCTCTCTCTCTCTCCGGCGGGTCGTCCGAGCATTAAATGCGCTGGGAAAAACTGCGGCCTGGGTAAACAGCGTTGTACAAACCGCGACGTGCGTCCAGTAACCTGCGCACAAAGCAAATATTAGCTCCTCGGAGATATTTGATGGAGGCATTAGTGCATTTTCTCATATTCTTTTTGGGAAAATAAATGTTATTCACACAGGTGAAGAAACACCGCTCCTATTTTATTTTTTATTATTTATTTTTTTTATTTTCCTTTGCCCCACCGGCGCAGCCTCCTGCACTGACCTGGACTTAAAAGCTGCAGCACGCACCAAAACATTTACAATTGATTACCGCTACACAACAGAGCAAGTTGCGGCTAATTGCTCCACAAATTGACCCAAATACCAGCGCACATCAATCGCGCTCTGTCTGGGAGACTGTTGTGTTTGTACTGAAGGTTTGAAACCCCGCGACTCTTCTCGTGTCCCGGGGAAATCGTCTTTATCAGCATGTTAATGAATAAGTCTGTTCCAGAGTTAATCGGCGATGGCATCTCTCTCAGCTTCTCCCTGAAGCCGCTCCATTGTGAAGCGATCCGGGGGCGAGCGGTCGCACGATTCCCGCGACGGCACGATAAGGGGACGGCGGCGGCGGCGGTGAAAATTTAAAAAAAAAAAAAAAAAAAAGACCTTATGAAATGGGCGAACGCAGCTGGTGAGACGAGTCTGGCCGGCGCGCAGGCAGAAGCCGCTCTTAACATTTGGGAATCCACGCCGGCTCGCACCAGCGGTGCCAACGAGCCGAAGAATCGCCGCTTTGTTTCACGAACGGCGGGAACGGAGCGAGACGCTGCCGACCTAAAGCTCCGTGATTTATTAACAACAGTCATTATGACTCGCGTCGTGCGTTTTTTTTTTTTTTTTTTCTCCTCTCGTCGTGTGTTGAGGTAAATGGGGATAATACGGGATCTTTTTTTAAAAGCTTCATGTGCTTATCTGATTAGTATGTAAATGTGCTGGGCCC
Organism: Psettodes erumei; assembly: GCA_016785225.1. NCBI lineage: Eukaryota > Metazoa > Chordata > Actinopteri > Pleuronectiformes > Psettodidae > Psettodes > Psettodes erumei. The sequence goes on along the minus strand of JAFBJZ010000672.1, from coordinate 76,397 downwards.
CGTCCAGGAAGTATTTCCTCCCCGTAAAACTGACCGCTACAGCTGGTCTGACCCGAGTCCGCTCACTTCCTTCAGCTGTCAGGCCCTTCCACATTTGGGGGGGGGGGCTTCTTTTTTTTTTCTCGGGGCCTTTGTCCTCATGACTGCGAGGCTGTTCGGGGAAAGAATGTGAATCTGCGCAGGAGTCAGGGCCCAGTCCCGATTCTTTCTGCCCTCATTAGCTGCGGGTGGGGGTGGGTGGGTGGGTGGGTGGGTGGTTGGGTGGGTGGGGAGTAGCCCTCACGCTAGCGGGGGCGGAGAAAGGCGATTACGACGCGTTCGCCTCTTGCCAGTTGGAAACGACGAGGGTTCGCAAATGTGCAGAGGGGGAGCGGAGGAAGCGCTCGACGACGACGCGGCGGCGGGATTAGCACCAAAATAAGGTCGGTTTGGTTGCACAGTGAATCCTGTTCGGGTTTCGGTCGTATTAAGCGCACTCAGCTGAACTGGACCGGCCCGGGGGGGTGGTGGGGGGGGGCAGAGCAGGATCTGTTCTTTGAAAAGGGGCGAATTAGCATCTTCTTGCAGCCTCACTGCTCCTTTTATACGCAGCGGCCCCCGTGGCTGTCAGCCTCGCCTTGCTTTCTTAGTTTGATCTAACAGCCAACCCACCCCCCTGCTGTTTTTTTTTATTATTATTATTCAACCATGCCCACAGCGAATCAAACGGGGCTGGAGATCATGGCACAGATTGAAGAGCGGCTCCTGATCCAGAGACAGACAGACAGACAGGCGGACAGACGGGCGGATTGATATGGAACATCATCGCTCAGAGTAAAAAGGCATCGAGCTGTCGCAGCGTGACGCTCGCACAGATTGAGGCGATGCGTTTGATGACTGACTCCATGTCGGCGGCGCTTTGATGACACAGACACAGTCAGAAGTTTCAGGCCGGATCCGTATCTGCGGCAGAACCGTCACGTCAGTGATGATAGAAACGCGAGTTTAGATTTATTGAACTTAACTTTAGCGTTCGCTTTCCCACTTATGCAGCTCTGAGTTTGGAAAAGTTGATTCTCCAGCAGTTTTGTTGGAGATTACACACACACACACACACACACACACACACACATCTGCAAAACTAAATTTTGATCTTGTGGTTTCTCCCCGTGAATTAAAGTTTACCACCTCCGTCTGTTTCCTCTGCCAACGACTGGCTATTTTAAGAGCTAAATATTATTATTAAGCCCTGTATGTAAACAGGTAGTCTCTCCCCCCCAGAGAGACCCGTGTGCAAAAATAAACATTTCCAGATGAATCGCAGACACACAATCGCACATTTTTTTTTGCGTTTCGCACTCGACGTACGACACAGACGACCCGGCGTGCGCTGGCTGAAATGCGGCCTGTTGTGTTTAAACTTGAGTTGGAGCTCTTTTAAAGAAACAACACACAATGCTGCTCTCTTCTGTTTGTTAGCGAGATCATCCCACTGTTCCGCGCCAGAGAACAAAAGCATCACCTGCGACGAAAAAGGTCGAGCGGCGAGGTCACCGCCGCTGTCTCAGCGTCACGCCGGCGGAGTGATTCAGCGCTGACACTGACACTTTGTCGTCTTTGACGTCGGTATTTGCGACTGAAGCTTAACTTCCCCCTTTTTTTCCTGCGTCGACCGACGTCTCCTTCGTAAATAAATTTGCGATATAAAAAATTGCCAACGCAAAGGGAAATTTTTGACGGTTTTTCCCGTCGCCGTCCAGGACGACGAAGTTCCGCTCTTCATTGCTCAATTGTTTCGCTCAACACAGGCCAAACGCCGCCTCTATGTTAATAAATCAAAAATCTGAGATGTGGGCGTGTCTTATCTTTAACAAAGACAATGATTGGCAGATAAAGTCCTTATCAAACCAACCAAAACCACCGGTGCGGTCCTTCCAGGGCCCGGCAGCCAAATTAGCAGTGTACAGTAACGGCGCACTTTGTGCACATCCTGACTGTGTTGTGTAGGTAAACTCCCGCATATAAGCAGAGACACAAAATTACACAGTTGCTGGAATGCAGCCTTTGTGACTCAGCAGAGAAAATTGCGCGTCTGGCGAGGCCACCTGGACCTGATTGTTCCTTCGCCCCCGCTGCTCGCTTTGCCGTCGATGGATTTAATCGCTCGGGGCTTCGCCGCGGCGTTAGGGGGCGCCGCCGCCGCCTCCTCCTCCTCTCGGGTTTCCGCCGCCCGTTTCATAAAATCTGGAAACGTGAGCTGCGCCGCGAGTCACGTCCAAATACATCTGAGAGCAAGATGAAGTCAAGGGGGTCGCGAGCCCACTCGAACATTCATGCCGAACAACTCGATGCCCGTCATCCTCATCTCGCTCTAAATATAGACGAGCAAAGATGAAACGCAAGGTGGCGACTCGGCAGAAGAGGAAAATCGCCGGCGTGCACCCGGCGACAGACGGAGGGCTGGATTTCATTCGCACACGTTTAGGCTTCAGCTCTTTTCAGCCAACGCGAGGCCGAGGAATCATCCGGAGAACATTCCACGCCAGCCACAACAGAGCAGACGGAAAACTACAACATACGACACGTGACAACCCCACCCCCTAAAAAAAAAAAAACAAAAACGTGACATTAGGTTTTTCTGTGCAGATGTGACTTTTTACGTGTGGGGGGAAAACGTGGATTTTGACGTTGAGACCTTGTCCACTCCCTTTTATCGTTCTCCTTGTGAAAAAAGTGATAAGACCAAGAGACAACAAAGACCTTTTACATGTTTATTGGTTAATTACGCCTGCTATTGGACAAAACAACAGTGGGGGGGGCCTTGTCAGTGCTGTTTTCACAGGGTGCGGGACCAGAAATCCACCGGACCTTGGACTCTTCTGCTGATTATACATTCGTCCGCCCCTGGTTTTTCCGGCTTGGTGGGATTCGCGCGGGTAAATGCAGTGGAATCACTTGACAGATCTTTTGAAAACTCATGAGGTAGATTCTGTTAACTTCACATTTAGAATATGAAACGCGGTCGAGCTGTGGGAAAAGCCAATCTCAACGGGTTGACACGAAACGGAGACGCGGGACAAGTCCCAAAATCCTCGATGGAAACTTTCCAGCAGACAAACGCGACACCAGTTTTCACTTTAGTGCATCAGGGGGTGATTGATTATTTTGTAATTTTCGACACATTTGCTTAAATAGTCCTGGCGACCTCGTGTTTTTATCCATTAATCATCATAACACAACTACCTTAGCGGTCCTGTTATCAAAATATTGTAGAGTGAGGTTAGAAAATTAAAAAAAACAACAACAACAACGACGACAACGACAAAAACGGATGTTAAACTGTAGAACTTGTTAGAACGTGGATATGAAGAGGACTACGACCGTCGGGCGGGGGCGGGTTGTCGGTCAGCAGAGAAGTCGTGCGACTGTGAGAAGTCCCGCCACGTTAAACAGGACGGGGCGTAAACCGGCGCTCCCGCTCCGTGAGCTACAGTGTTCCCAGTTCTGGCCGATGCAGGCGGCGTACGCCATGACGTGGGGGATGTAGTTCTGCTCGTGGACGCCGTGGAGCAGGTGGGCCAGCGGACCTTTGGCGAACACGGCCACGTCCTCGCCGCCGTGAGTCTCCATGCTCAGGGGGACGGCGGCCTGGGCCTGGTAGTTGTTTTCCTCTGGAAGGAGGAAAGAAAACGGGTTGAAAGGGGGGAAAATAATAATCTGCGGTGCATTAAAGGCTCCCTGCTGTGAATCATCATTTACCTGCACGAGGACGCACATGTGTACACAACTGTGCAGTGACACACCAACACGTGCATCAACACAGACAGGAAGGAAGCGTGGGAGGAAGTAAACAGGGAAGTAAACGACGCCGGCTTTGTTGAGCGACGCTCAGCGCCGGTCTGAGATTAATAACTCCTGTAATGAGTCACTTTGTGATTTGTTGCGTTAACGTTCCCGAAAAGACGATTGTGAATGTCGTTGTTTTGTCCTCGTACGACCAACATTTGCTTTTCCCCTTCTAATACGTTTCCGGCGGCTGCAGGGTTTGACTCACTGTAGTCGATCGTCGACACGTTCTCCCTCGCACCGTTCACAACTTTGTAACCGGGTCCGTTCCCGTATAAAATGGAGGTGAAGGGCTTCTGATCCAGGTCGCTCATCATGGGGGCCAGACCTGCGGACGGAGGCGGATCGTTAGGCTGTTTCCTCGCCGGGCGAACGACGCGCACCGACACGGCCGCGTACCAAATATCGTGTTCCCCCTCAGCGTGTAGCCTCCGAAGTTGAACATGTGCGAGTGGTCGGCGGTGACGACGGTCATCGTGTCGTAGACGCTCGTCATGAGGTCGGCCCGGCCGATGGCCCGGTCCATTTCCACGGCCTCGTGCAGAGCTTGCTTGGCCTTGCCCTCGTGGTGTCCGTGGTCGATGCGTCCCCCTGCAGGAGGAGGAGGAAGGAGGAGGAAGGAGCACGGTTTTTAATTTGACGACGTCGGAAGCGGTAACCGTTGAATCGTGTCGTCGGGCGAAGGTTCGGGGGGTCTGGGTCGCGGTTTACCGGCCTGTTCTCAGTCTATGTGAGCGATGGCCGTGGAGCTCGCAGGTGTTTGCCAAGTACACACGGTTATCAACGTTCCGAGTTCCTGTTCCTACCGTATCTAATATCGCACTGACACGCACATCAACGTATTATTCAGCGCCTGTCTCGATGACGACGACGACGATAAGACCGGAACAATACAACATGCAGTCGGAGCGGATCGCGTATTGTTTTCTCCTGCGAAGGCTGCCAAGAACGCCGAGCAGCAGATAGTACGACTATCACATATCTCAGCGCGCACAGTTGATCGATGGCGTTCTCTCTGCTGCCGCCGAGGCCTTGGCTGCTTTGTCTCGGACGTTCTCAGGCTTTTAGGTGTAGCACGCCGATTCCGTTTCTTGTAAACGCTGATGAACGCGATACCTTTTGTCATTGTGTTTTATTATCTCCCGCACAAAATGTTTCCCCTTGAAGGGGATTATTAAGTGGGTGGGAACTCGGCGGCGAGGAACGGTTGCTTTTCAACCAACTGTAAAAAAGGGACGACCCATTAAAAACCGAGAAACCGCTCGGTGAATCCACGGTATGTAGAAGGAGTTCTAGATGTTTTTTTTGTGGCGTCTCGTGATTTCATGGTTTCATCTTTATCAGCAGATGTCACCGATTAATTCGATCTATTTTTGTTGCAGTCGTGTCGTACCCATGTCGGAGAACAACAGTAGTTACGTTTGTCACAGCGGAGAAACAACGCGGGCGAAAACAGACATTAAAGCCTCCAGAGCTCCCACGATGAACACGGAGCGTGTCGCTCGTTTCGTGTGTTGACGAGTAAAAACATGAAAAACAACGATTTGTGGTTTCCCAGCGAGCTGTGACCTCCGGCCTCCTAATGCTAAGCTAGGCTAACCCTGAGACGGACTGCGCTCTCCTCCGTCTCGCCGTGGGAAACGACACAAATGAGTCGGTTCCTTTTGAAGACGCCGCAAACAATCCGTCTGGTTTTATCTCCGGCCGGTCGACCCCCGACCGACCCAGACCGGACTTTGTTTGACGTGTTCGCGTCTCCAACGTCATCGTGTTCGTTGCGAGAAACGCACGATGTATCGGCCGTCGCCGTCCACTTTAGCCGTGACAGACCTTCTACGAGCAGGTAAAATCCCCTGGGGTTCTTCCTCAGGATCTTGATGGCCACCTCCACCATCTCCGTCAGCGAGGGATCGGTCTCGGTGTTCCTCTCCAAGTCGTACGTCAGATCTCCGGGTTCAAAGAGACCTGGATTAACGGGAAGAAACGTTTCAGGAAGAAACGGGACAAGGAGCCTCGCGGCAGATTCATTTCCACTTCAATGAGAGCGACTTAATGAAGCTGACCCCTGGAAACTCACCCAGCAAGTAATCCACATTATTGGGGTTCAGCGATAAGAGCTGCTTCTTGTTCCACACATAATGGCCTTTCTGCTCAGTCGCACAAAAAAAAAAAAAAAAAAAATACACAAACGTACAGCACAGTGTGAACGCCAGCGTCGAATTCGCTTTGAACTCCCAAATATGCAAATGTGATTGGAAATATAAAGGAGGGAGGAGAAAGAAGGTGCCGAAATTTACTTTCTCCTTCATCTTGCCGATCCACTCCTGCACCAGGTTCCTCCCGTCGTTCCTCGTGCCGCTGTGCTTCGCCACGCCGGGGTACTCCACGTCCGACGTGTTTTTGGGGAACATGTACTTCCTGCCTCCTCCCATAATCACCTGCGAAGACACACGGGGGTAAAATTAACATGGGACCCGACAGGAGCGCGGCAACAGAGCGTCGCACAGTCCGGTTAGTTCCTCGCCACTGCAAAATCAGGTGACAAGTAGATGTTCAACAAAGCGTCGGTTACGCATTAGTGCATCTCTCGGCTCGGTGCTCGGACCCCAACCACCTGACGGTCACCTGACGCTCTGAGAGAAGCTGTAAAATCAAACGAATCCATCACGACCCCACGACGGTTCATCCTGACGGGACCGTGAACGCCAGACTTCAAAAAGAAAACAGGGAAGACTCGGCAGATTGAATCCAGACTTTCCACTCACGTCGATGTTGGGGATGTTTTCGAAGAGCTGCCGGGCGATGTCCTTGCAGCCTTCCTGCAGGGCCTCTGCCGGCATCTCGTTGTCCGAGTACCAGTCCCGGTCCACGCTGTGGGCGTACGCGGCGCTGGGCGTGGCGTGGTTGACGCGCGTCGTGGTCACGATCCCCACCGACTTGCCTGCGGGCGACACGCGCATGCCTGAGTAAGTGCGGAGTCGTTTTCCGCGATTAAAGGAGAGGTTGACTCTATTTTTAAAAGGAATCGCTTTCACAGTCGATACGGACGGAAGGGATGACGGAGGTTTCTCTCTCTGACGGCGTGATCGACGAAGACGCCGCCTCAGTCGCAAAATCACGTGGAAAAAAAGTTTAATTCTCTACGTCCTGATCCCCCAAGAAAACAAACTCAACAGTGTTTTTTGGCATAAAAGATGGTTCCCCACTAATAAAAACTCCTGGGGTGTAAAAAGAAATAAAAACATGGGTGGTGAAGCGGGTGGGGGCGGGTGGGGGCGGGGGTGGAGCTCGTGAATCGACACCATGAAAAACACATCTCTGTTTGCTTTGTGCTGGAGGTCAGCCGCTGCCCGCCACGTCCCCTGAGGAATGATTGGATTTCTTATTATCTGTGACCCTTGAACCCCCCCACCCACACCCCCCCCCCCCGACACCACCACCCCCCCCCCCGAACCTCTAAAAATCCAGGGTGCTCATTCCTTTCACGGCTCCTCTCTCCTGCGGTGTCCTTCATGAGACGCTTTGTCTTTAAAGTGCGGCGTTACGTAACGCCGCGTTAATGGAGGAAATCGCATGTGGTTGTTCGGGAGACGCGCGTTTTTTTTTTCAGGCTTTTGTTCAAAACTACATGGACGGCACGTCGCTTGATGGCACTGAACTGTAAGGACGGTTTTATACGAGCACTTAAAAAAAAAAAGAAGAAGAAAGTCAGTTGAATCAAGGACGCGGTGAAAACAAACCGCTGTGAAACTTCCTGGCTAAGTTGCCCGGAGAAGGAAAATCTTTAAAAAGTAGGTTGTTAAAAGTCCGTCTCTCGTATTTTCAAATGAGGACACATCAAAAAAAAAAAAAAAACCTGGGGGTCAAGACCGCGTCACTTCCAAACCTCCAGACTGCTCCGAGTGGAACTTTGGTTCAAAACGATGATGAGAACTTCACTTTGATGAACACCAGCGATCCAGCCGCCCCGCCGAGCGCCCGAGCCGCGGACATGAAAGCGTACGATACAATTAGCGGACGACTAAAATAACGACACGATCCGACTCCCCGCGCGGACGAGGAAGGCGTCACCTGACCTGCGTCCTTGGCCCAGCGGAGGATGGAGGTGACCTCGTTGCCCTGTGTGGTGTTGCAGCGCGTCCGGACGGCGGCGGCGCTCACGCCCACCGTGCCCTCGTTGGCCTTGACCCCGCACAGGTAAGCCGTGGCCGTGCCGGCGCTGTCGGGCACCTGGGCGTTGGTGTTGTACGTCTGCGGAGTTCAAACGACAGCTGTTTCCGCCCGGAGCGCAGATATTAATAAACCGTCAGCTGACGGTTAGCATCAACAAGTCACCGGTTAATCATTCAGCTATTTATCGAGCGATTGTTTTTTAGCAAACACAACATCCGCTGTGCATCGTCCCTGGGCTGCGTCTTTCAGGGAGGTGCGCGGTCATTTCCCTTTTACTCCCTTCAACCTCTAACACGGTTGTTTTTGTCTGAGCCGCTCCATATGGCTTCCATGTTTACACGCGGAGACGTTTGTATAGTTTGTGTACAGTTTTCCTTCTCTTTAAATAAATCTCCGCTTCCTTCCTACTTTGAACAGATTCCGCTTGACGTAGGATTTGCTGCAGATGTCCCACGCCACCTGTGTTTCTCATGGTATTCAATGCAAGTGTACGTCTTGGTCAGACATAATCCAACTACTCGACGACGTCTGGCTTTTTTAATCTAATCTGTAACATAACGCAGAGCCCGTACGACCTGACACAGCGGACGACCTTGTTCACGGTCACAGGGCTTTTGTCAGGAAGTCATTACCGACCAGATCAATACATCGCCCCGACGCTGTATGACATAATAATTCCGACCTTGGCCAATGAGACAAAAGGGAATTTGTCCATCTCCAGCTGCGTCTCCTCGCCGCTCTGTCCATTCAGCTGACCCTTCAGTATCCGTGCAGCCGTTACCGTGGGAACACCCATCCCTAAAAAACACCAAAAGCACATGACAGACATCAGCACGTTTGATTCGCTGCTGCGCTCAGCTTGAAGACGTGAAGGATCGCTGCTTTCCTTGACATTTTAGAGCCGGATCACCGCTGGCAGGACAAACATTTTCTTAGACGCGAATTACTCGAAAAACAGATTCTCAGAGGACAAGGAATTAAAAACAAGGATGAAAGAGACACGTTTTCAGCAGGAAAGGGCCTGTTGTTCTTTGAATTTAACACGACGTTCTTTTTTTTTTTTTTTTTTTTGGCGTTCAGTTTTCCAGGAAGAACACCTGAAACCCACAGGAAATCAGAATAACTGCCTCGTGGTTACGCGCCTCTGCCAACCCGTCACGTTGCAGGAAATATTGACACAATCTCCCCCTCCTCTTCCTGAGTTATGGCGTTGAAGGCGATGGCGGCAAGAACGCCGTTTTTGCGGAACGTTATCATGCCACAGGGAAGATAAACTTTATCTAACGCAGCGTATGAATTCCTGAGCCGTGGGGCCTGATTGTGTTTTGCGAGGGGTCACGGTGACCTTGACCTTTTGAGCGCCAAAGTCTAACGGGCTGAGCCCAAGTCGACGTCTGTGCCAAATTTGAAGAATTTCCCTCGACAGGCGTGACGAGGAGAAATGATGTAATTCTACGTTTTAGCTCACAGGAAGTCAGGATCTTTACAAATCTGAAACCTCCCCGACCCGCCTCAATTTCAATTTCCAGGACTTTTTGCTGTTTCGAAACTGATTTCCTGAAATTAAAGCTAATCGCCCCGCCCGGCGTCACTGTAACTGTCATTTTACATCGGTAATGATGAAGACCGCGCGATTATGGAGGAAACGGTTCGTCATGTGATTTTCCTGCAAAAAAAAAAAAAGGAAACCTCTGGGAAACATTTTCCAGGTCGACAATCATTCACCTGCGCATGATAAAAGTTATTGTGTGACCAGCGAGCGCACACAGTCGGCCGCCGCCGCTCATTGGAAAAAATCTCACTCGTTTCCGAGCGGATCCGCGTCAACTTCCACGTCACCTTTGTTAAAACTGGTTGATCATATATGAAAACCCCCGATCTGCGCGCGAAGGTGTTAAAAAACAAAACGAGCGCCGACCGGCGTCGCGGCTCACCGTCGCCGAGGAAGAGGATGAGATTCTTGGCGATGTTCTTGTTGAGCTCCTGAAGCGTCAGGGCGTTTTTCAGGGTCCGCTGGGCCCAGGCGTTCCAGAACTTCGGATCCTTCTCTCGCTCTGCGCGTCGCGAAAAAAGACAAGAACGAGTCTGGTTAGAGTCACGGGACCGAGCGGGTCAGCGGTTTGTCTGTGAATGTGGAGCAGATTAAGCAGAGACGTTTGGTAATTAATGGTTTAAGTCATTTTCGAGCAAAAAAACGCCAAGAATTCAGCGATTCCCGCTTCTCAAACATGAATATTTCTTGCTATTATTAGTCTCTCTGTGATAGTTAATTTAATATGTTTCTGTTTTTGGACACGGACGATTGTTGATCGAGTGATGAGGAAAACAGTCGTTGACGGGATGAGCTTTACCTTCTGTTTCGGTGATTGACAGGAGAGGTCGCTTCAGGATGATCTTTTTTAGATATCGTATTTAAACAATCAATTCCTGTTATTTCATGTGGCGCCAATGAATTGAATACAGGGGCAAAAAAAAATCTCCAGTTTAAAAAAAAAAAAAAAAAAACCAAACAGGAAATCCTTTTAGATAAATAAACTTCCCTCCGAGACTTTCAGACGTACGACCTTGAAGACGTCCAGTCGCTGCGTGCGGGACGTCTCCTGTTGAGTCTCAGACGGGACGGTTTGCTGCCCCCCCCGCGCACGGCGCCCGACTTACCGGGGAATTGCGGCTTGGCCAGACTCCCCGCCATCAGACAGGCGCAGACGATGAGCAGGGCCGTTGCCTTCATGTTGTCGTCTCCGTGCGGCTGACGCGCGGCTCTAGACGGCCATAACATGCCACTTTGAGGAGCTGAGGAAATGTGCAGCCGTCGCCTCGCTGCTGCGAGAGAAAGAAGGGACACGCACACCAGCAATTAAGTCTGCGTCACCTCGTCATACAATGTCGCTGACGTGCCGCTGTAATATTTATTTACTCGGTGATGATTTGAAAGAGCACGCTTATTTCAGCCGGATAACGCACCGTCTTGCTCACGCTGCGGCCCTGAAAATACCAACTCCCTGCGACCGCGACCGCCGCCGCCTCATCGTATGGAACGGGACGTCCCGCTCGGGATTATTGCCTCTGTTGCTTGGTGCGACCTGAGCCTGACCTTCTCTCACCCGGGGCTTTTTCCAAAAACAAAAAAAAAAAAAAGCCCCGGACCGGCCGCTCTGTTTTTGTGTCATCAAAAGATGCGTCTCGGTCGGCGTCGCGTGTTCGAGGCCGAACAGAAAGGAAGGGCCGGGTGAAGCGGAGCTGTTGTAAGTCACAACAGGAGCCCGTATGGATCCGGGCCAGTGAGGCTTTCATGTATAATTATCCACACCCTCGTCCTTTCTTCCTCGCACTTACAGCAAGGTCATTTTAATTGGATTGAGCTCCGCAGCGCCGAGAGGTTTAAGGGCCATAACAAAGCCGATTAATGCCAGATGATTGACTGGCGGCTTCCGCCCTCCTCCTCCCCCCCCCCCGAAAAGAAACTGAAGATAGAACCATCACAACAATCTCTCACCTGTGCTATTCTGAGGAGGGACGGGGTTTGCGTGCAAACATCTATTGTAACGTGCCCGCCAAGCTGCAGCAATAACGTGCGGTCGAAATCAGTCACCGGTTCGATTGTGTCGCGCCTGAAGCCTCGGCCTGGTCGTCACGCGCCGAACATCCACGTTTGACGAAAAGAAAACAGCTCGCACCGTGTACACACACACACACGGCGCTCAACGCTTCCGTCAGAACGGTGCCAGGTTCCAGCAGGTTCAACAAGTCCGGACCCAGCCGGCACAATTCTACACAATATGCCAGAAGTCGTTACCTTTCCTCACACATGGCGGGACCGGGGTTGCGGCCTCAGAACCGGCCCGGTCCGCCCAGAGGCAGAGAACCGGCCAGTCTGCAGGTGAAAAAACAAAGCAGCGCCACCACGGCGACCAGCAGGAGGGCGGACAGGACGGTGGTCAAGATCACATGAAGTCCCACTTCAGCCATGGCTCAAATCAGCTGCTCCCGCGCACAAAACCAAAGAGGAGAAACCCCCAGCAGGTGTCAGATGTGGTGAAGTTTCTCAGCTCCCTCGGCTCCATGCCCCGGAGCAAGTGGCACTTTACATGTACGTGAGCCGCTCCGGCAGCCTGAAAGCCCGGATTAGGCTTTGAATTACGCTCACGTGAATGGCTGACAGATGAAGGCTGCCCTCCATAATGTTCACAATCCAGATCTGGCGTGCATCGCCGCTGGAGAAGCGAAGCAGCTGAGCGTGGTTGTCCAACAGGAGACTTTTTTTTTTTTTTTTTTTTGCTTCTCACACCAGTCGGCCTCATCCAGCCATGTGCACACACACCTGTGGCTATGTATGAATATTTAATAGATACGTATGCATAAGAAAATAAAACAGATTTTATAATCTCTGTGTGAAGAACTACGTGGGTTGTGGCAGTTTAACGTGGTGCCTCCCAAACTTTTTTTTTTTTTTTTTTTTCAGCAAACCCCAAATTATATCCAGAAAAATCTCCACCACATCTGACAAACCTAAATAACAATAATTATTATATATATATATATATATTTCCTGCTGGAGACCCACCGGAACCAGCGTCCATCTAAAACGTGAGAAAACAGCTGGTGTCGGTGCAACAGATGAACCAAAAAAAAAAAAAAAAAAAAAACCCTTTTCTATTTTTTAATCCATATGGGATTATCGCACATTTCATACGGATGAACTCAGCGGAACATTCACATTCAGACGCTCGGCAGATGGTGAGAGAAACAAAAAAAAAAGAAATGCCACAAAAACCGCGAGTATAAAAACCTGTGACCGGTGTTTCAGTTCACGTTTCTCCCAAAACAAGCCCCCACCCGCACCACCCGCACCACCCGCACCACCCGCACCCCAAATAAAAAAAAAACTTCATGTAGTTTTACTCACCGCAACGTGTTTCACGGCGCAGAAATCTGCATCCAAATGTGCGCGCAGCTCGTCCGGTCCTCCTCTTATTAAAGCCGCTGCTTCCACGCTCCACACGGAGCCGCGATGGTCTGGATCCCACGAGGGTGGGGGCGGGTGGTGCTGCTGGTGGTGGAGGAGGTGGGGACACCCCCCAAAAAAAAAAAAAAAAAAAATAACGATGATGCTGTTGAAGGGCGCTGCGCTGTGGACCGAGAGCTCCGCCTACCTGACTACCTATGAACTGCTTCAGTGTGGTAAAGTACTCAGTAACTTTAAGTAGCAACACTATAAGAAAATTAATAAGAAAAAGTACTTCAAAATTTTAGTAAAAAAATTACATCATGTGGTAACTGTTCAAATAAAAGTAGCTGTACTGGAGAAGTGCGATTTAACATTTTTTTGTTTATGATGATGCCACATTAATACCATAAACTAGACTGTAGCTTCCACTCCTTGAGTGGCCTTAAACGCACAAAAACACAACAAACGAGTTTGCATGAGAATAATAATACCAAAAAGAAAATATATACAAAACAGCAAAAAAGATCATAAAGAAAATTCCATAAAAATGCATTATGTTTTACAAAGTGATCGTATGTTTTCGATTTTAAAATCTTCAGCTGTAAAGTAAAAAAAAAATGCAATTACTTCAGAACTGAACTTACAACACTGCAAACAAACTTTTAAAAAAAAGAACTGCCGTTAACAGCAAAGTGCAGGAAGTATTTCTGCCTTAATTTATGATGTGGCCGGCAGGCGGATTTGATTGTACTTGGATTCTTTGCTGTTCACCGTGGCTTCCTTTGGATGTCACTGTGAGACCGGCTCCTGCTGCTCGCCGCTCAGAACCAAACTGAGCAGCTACAAGCTCTTTATGCAAATTATTTTCCCTCCTCTCTTTACATCCCCCTGTATGAGCTGATGGGCATTTTTTTTTCAGCTCAGACGGTCCATGCACATCTGCAGCACGTGTTGCTTTTTGTGCCTGAAAAATCAACCGGGCAGCAGATGTGAGAGTTTCTGCCCTTCACAGTGGCGTCTGCTGGGACGTTTGGTTTTACTTTAAGGTCACACCACTGTTAATTATTGCACAGTGGGGAACTTCAAAGTGTTGTAAAAGAGGCACATAAACCACAGGATGGAGGCCGGAGGTTTGCTAGCGTGCAGGTTAACGGCAGCGGCCTTTAACGGCGTGGGAAAACATGTTGGTGACCACAACAATAAAAAAATAAAACCAGGAATACAAACATTTTACAACCTCAAGCACCAGTATACCTGCGTTGTACTGTAGCCATGTGCTAAATTACCATTTATTAATCACTGATTAATTTATTGGATGCTCTGTTTTGAGTAACAGTTAGCAGCCAGCAGATAAATACAGATACCATCGAGTGGAAAGCAGTAAAAAGTAAAGCATTAAAAAAATCAATACAACGGAAATATATAGTATCAGGGCTGTATTTTAATTTAGCACAAATTAAATATTCTGGTTGCGTTAATCCCTTGTGAATAGGTGATTTAAAGTAAGTTGTGTTTGTTCGGTGACTTTTTTCCCCCGCGGAAGAGACCGGATGTCCCCCCCGCTTTCAGCTCGTCCTATCATCCCGGCCCGATGCGCTGACTTCCGGGATCGCGGCGGCGGCGGCGGCGGCGGAGCAGGAAGTGTCGGTGAACTATCTTGACGCCGACAGCGCACGCTCTTTGTTTTTTTTTTTTTTTTGCGCTGGCTCAGGCTCTCTCTCCGTACCCCGGGTCAGAAAGCACAGCGAGCGGAGTGACGGCGGCGGCGGCGGCGGCGGCGGATTCTCTGACAGCACGGTAAGTCCTCCGCGTCTGATCCAAACACGCGTGTTTGAGTAAAAGACGAAAGGTGTAATTATTATTATTATTATTATTAATATTAATATTATTTTAAATCAGTCCACATCACGCGTGCTCACGTCTGCGCTGATTGTAAGTGGCTTGTTGACATGACAGGTTTTTTTTTTCCCCCCCAGTAAAAGTGAACGTCGTTCTTTGTTTACATCCCTTACGTAACTGCAGCCCGTGTAACGTTACACTGTGTATCCGGATACACAGAGTAACGTTACACTCTGTAGATACACAGTGTAACGTTTGACCCCCTGCTGGGACCGGCAGGTGACACATCCAACTTCTTCTTCTTCTTCTTCTTCTTCTTCTTCTTCTTCTTCTTGGTTTCCTGTGTAAGGAAGCAGGTTGTTTTTTGAATGAGGTTTCCTCCACCACATTTTCACATTCCCTCCCTGCACTTTGAACCACTCTGCAGCCACGTGTTTGTTTGTTTGTTTGTTTGTTTTTTAATCAGTAATGGTTGCTGGAGCGTTAGACTGTTGTTTATTTTCTCTGCCTGTGGTGGTTCAGGTGTTCGGTCAGGAAAAAAAAAAAAAAGGACCATCAGTCAGGATTATTGTCCAAATGTAGTGAGGAGCTCAGTGGCAGGTGTCTGATTTCATCTCCCGCTTTGTTTGTGTGTTTGCCTAAAGTGCACTGTGACACAGCGACACACACACACACACACACACACACACACACACACACACAGGAACAATGAGAAGGTCGTTCTGTGGATCAGCTGACGAGGGAGGAGAGAGAAAACACAAGCAAACATTTGAGCATTTCAAAGTCACACAGAGCTTCAGAAATTAATGAGGAAAAAAAAAAAGGTTTTTGGATATCGGCCGTAAATTCAGTTTACATAGAGTGCATTGCTCTAAAGTCACGAAGCCGTGTTGTTTTTTTTGTTTCTGTGACGGTTTATAATCCGGCCCCTCGCTTCCTTCAAGCTGCTGCAGCCGTTCAAACAGCAGAAGCTGCTGCAGCGTAATTCAGAGCTGAACGCCGCGAGAACCTCCAGCCAACGCCCGGAGTGATTGATCGGTTTAATAACGCCGCGCGGCCCTGGATGCGTTGCACTGGTGCAGCCCCTTTGATTACCTGGGTGCGAGCTGCAGGAACAGGTAATCTCCTGTTATCTGTCTGCTCCGTGCTGCCACTCCTTCACATGCGAGAGACAGACGCTGCTCGGGCCGCAGGCGCCGCGAGCGGCGAGATTCGCTCGTGGGCCTCGCGCCTGAAACGTGCGCGATAGAATGACTTAGTGTGTTCTGTCAACCAAGAATGTGAAGAATGTCGGAGCTGCACGGTCAGAAGAACACGCCGGAGAAACTGTCGCTGTTTTTTTACCCCCCACCAAAGTGCACACGACTTTAAAATAAACCAAATGTGTGATGAATCCGCTAAAAGTCCCTCAGCTTAGTTTGGTGATCCAGCTCCCACAGTGGAGTGGAGGGGGGGGTGTTGGAAAAGCAGCTTTCATTTGTTGTTTTTAATGCTCGGCATTATCAGGGTGTTTTCCCCCAAAGGAAACGTCCCCGCGCTGGGAAGAGAAAGACGTCAGAGGTCAGGAGCTAAAAGCCTGAGACAACTCCGTCTTTATCTGCGGCCTTCAGCCACAAACACAGACAACAGATAAAGTGTAAGACTCATCATCGCCATCATGGACGGTCAACGTGAGGATGAGAGCGCACGCGGGTTCACGGCGTGGCGCGTGTGCCTGTCGCGTCTTGCCGCAGTAATAATGGCGGCCGTGTTTACGTACGGCCCTGTGGTATTTCTGGAACGTCCTCTGGGATTCGCGGTTTTTCGACTGACGGCTTCACGCCCCCGAGGAGGAAGTTTTGTTTGTTTGTTTGTTTGTTGCTGCTGCGTGCGGGTCGGCCGAAATCTGCCGCCCTGATTCTCGCCGCGACTGTCGCAGCCTTTAATTTAGCGATCCGCCTCGACGTCCCTCAGAGGCGAAACGTGTTCGCCGCCAGCTTACGTCCCTCCTCTAATCTCCCGTCTTTCTTTTCTTCTCCGCGTTCCTCATTCCTGATTCAGAAAACGCAGCGGCGAACACGCCCCCGGTTATTCCCGGAGGAATGCCCCCCGCGCCGGTTGGCAGGGATCAGTGACGAATTACTGACGCGTGTTTGTGGTTTACAGCCTCACTCAAAGGCCTTGACCTCTCGCCGCGCTTCCAAGAATTGTGGGATGCTGACCCCTCGTGCTTTTTTTTTTTTTTTTTTTTCTGCGGGAAGACATCTTCCCGCGGGACACAATGGGAGATTTGCCGCGAACCTTGAACCGTCGTTTTGTCTTTTCAAACGGCTCCCAGTTGCCACTTGGCGTGACTTCCCCTTAAGTTAGCGAGCGAGCGAGCGAGCGGGCGCATCGACAGGAAGTGCCCCTCCACCCACCCACCTCTTCGTAGGTTCCAGTTTTCGCAGATGTGATTGCGAGCGGCGGCATCAGATCGTCAGGTCCCGTATTTCCTGAATTAGTCAACGAATATCGTTTATTAGGAAAGGAAACTTGTTGCTAGGCAGGTTTGTGTGGCAACAAACATCCCACGCTCTGCTGCCGTCCTGTCGTAACTGCTGGTCAAACATTAACGGACTGAATGCAGCGTGTGTGTGTGTGTGTGTGTGTGTGTGTGTGTGTGTGTGTGTGTGTGTCAGTACGTCCATTAGGCCGGTCCCTTGCAGCTTTGGAAGTGTCCTCTTCCTCCCCCCGCCCCGTCTGTCTCTCCCTCTTATTATTATTATTATTATTATTATTATTATTATTATTATCATCATTATTTGTGGCTTTGGGGTTAAGCCGAGGCCTGCAGCACTTACAGGGGGTTTTGATTCGCGGCATCTTGTCTGATAGAAAACAAGATTTGACAGGAATCCGTGATCCGGCTTTCGCCCAGAATTCTTGTGGAATGCTTGCAGTCGGCAGCGCGTCGTTCTCTCCTCCTCTGAGGCTTGTTTATGCGAAACAAGTGGGAAATAAAAGCAAAGCGCGGATCTCCCGGCTACGTTTACAAGAAAAATGTAATCCGGCTCCGTCGAGTAAATATTTACGTCGGGTCACGGTTCGTCTTGCGCTCGGCGGGCGTCAACACACGGCGGTGATGGGAACCAGAGCGTGACGGCGAACGTCCAGGAGGATGGAGACGGAGATCCCCGCCCACCCCCTGCACGTGTGATGCACGTTCAAAGTATTTCTGCTATGCAGGACTCTCTGCTCCGTCACCCGTTGGTTGTCGCAGTGCTGGTTTGGCGATTTAAACCGGCGCCGAGGTGAAAAACGCAAACGATTTGCCGGCGAGCGGCGGCTGCGACGAATCGGTTGTCAGCTCCATCGATCGGTCGACTCGGCGTTGCCGCTCTGTGCATCCTCGACGTCCGACGCGTCGCCTTCCTGCAAAACCAATTTTCATCAACATTGTGGTTTCGAGTATTCTTAAAGTATTTTTTAAAATATATATTTTTTTAATTATATAAGCTCTTGAACAGGAGCGCAGCGAGACGTATTCTGAATTAATTTTTTATCTGAAGCCTTTTGTCCGACTCTTCCTGCAGTTAATGAGCCAGCTGTGTTTGGATGAGGTGTGAGTGGCTCCGTGGGGGGTAAACACGGCTGTCATAACTATCAGGTAACACCTACTATGGGCCCCCCCCCACCCCCACCCTCACCCCGCCCAGGCTCCTCCCACCGAGCGTCCCGCGACCTATAGAAAAGACACTGGGTGTAAACTTCGACAGCGAGGTTCCCTCCCCGAACTTCGCTGCAGCCACAACAGGGAATGCTCTCTCTCTCTCTCTCTCTCTCTCTCACACACACACACACACACACACACACACACAGACACACACTCTCTCACACGAAAACACAGTCACTCCCACACACACTCTGCCGCTGCTGTAAGTCAGTGCTCCTTCCTGTTTTTCACTAGTTCCGTCTTCTCTCCTGCCTGTTTTTAAAAAAAAAAAAAAAAAATTTTAATATTTTTTGAACGGACCGGGCCCGAGGAGGAAGGTCCAGACACCGGGAAGCGAGAGGGACTAGAGATTTAACCGGGAACGTCGGGGGATGGGGTTGTTGTTGTGACATTTGCCCCCGGGGGTATCTCTTGCCGCACGCCATGGGGGCTTTAAGAGGCGGCGAGCGGGGGAGCTCCAACCAGACAAACTAGATTCCTCCTGATGGTCATTAGAGGTGGCGACGGCAGCGGTGGCGACGCGGCGGCGGCGGCGGCGGCAGCGGGGGGGCCCTTACCCTGAAGCCTCAGGGTTTGCCGAGGAATAGACGTCACACACACACACACACAGACACACACACAGAGCGCTGTGCGACTCGCACACACACATCGGAGCGGAGGAGCATGGAGGCTCTGAGGGAGACTTTTCTGCATTTGACTTTTCAGATGTCAACGTACAAACGAGCCACGCTGGACGAGGAGGACCTGGTGGACTCCACCGGCGACGACGTCTACCCGTCATCACCCCTGCAGGTGAGCACGCACACGACCCGGGCTAAAAATAAAACGCACAACGTGGAGATAATACAGAGGCACTTTAAACTGCGGGACAACACAACGCGGCCGTCATTTAAAGGAACTGTGAAAAGCGCCAGGAAGCGGTTTGGGTGAAGAGCATCAGTCTGACGTGTGTCGGCCCGTAATGGTTTCTGTCACAGGCGCCAAACGCGACCCGATTGGCCGACGCTCCCGCCATCGGTCCGTCCTTGTGCAGATGCTGCAGGTTCATGATCATTTTCTTTCAAAGCTTTGACAGAATGTCGACTGTTCTCGTCACCTTTTTCCCCCCCGCGATTTGAACTTTTATAGACAGTCGGGATCCTGTCTTCTCTTTCCGAACCTCAGGCGGTTCCTCGGATAATTTATCCGACCAGGAGTTCCACCCGAGGAGCCCAGGCTGACCTGGACACGACTCTGCCATCGTTGTTTTTACTGTGATTTTCAGGGTAGTAAACCAGGGTGGTCAGGTAGCGTGACAAAGCGCAGATGGAGAGCGCACGCAGACTCGGCCGTCAGTTACGTTGGGAAAACGACGGGTCCGAGCCCACCGGTCTCACGGAGCGCGACCCTCCGAACGCTCATCAAAGCTAATGTCCATGAATAGGATCCTTATATACACACCTCGGGGGGGTAATTGACTTCCACAGGATGTTCGCCAGGTCCCGGCCCCGCAGTCATTTCGCAGAGACCGGCCGGAGCGCTGGAAGATTTGCGAGCGATCCCTGGAATGGTTCCCGTTAGGAAATGAATTCCCCTCGGCAGCCTGAGCTAAAGCAACACGGAGCTGAAAAAGACCCCGTGTATTAATCATTAATTAAAAACTAAAGCCTGCACTTTCCTCCAACATGTAAATTCTCACAGGTTAATCTGGAGGTAACTGCTAAGTGCTGTTTTTTTAATTTTTTTTGTCCTTGGCTGACTTCCTCGTCCTTTACAGGTGAACCGCAAAAGCATCAGATATGGTTCAACAGGATTATTGTGTGTTTTTTTTGTGAGGCAGAAGGAAAACAGTCATTGTGGCTGCATGTTAAACCAGGAGCGAGGGAACAAAAGAAGAATGCTCAACCTTTTCAGTGCCGGGGGGTTGGGGCGGGGGGCGGAGAGGTCTTTGAAACCGAACCTGTCATCAGATCCCTGAGACCGTACACAATACTTTCCATCCGTCTGTGTATCTTAAAGCCGTCCTTTAAGCCGGTGTGTGTCTGCTAACAGTGTTAAACCTCTGGGATTAAACGAGGCTGTTTTTTTTTTTTTTTTCGCTTTTGTTGGTTGCAGGTGACGCTGCTGAACGGCCGCGGGCCCACGTGTTGTGCGCACAGGACGCAGCGTGAGAAGAGGGTGCTGTTTTTAGTGTGCGTGGTGTCCGTGGGCCTGTTCATATCGCTCATCACCACCGGGGTCTTCTACAAACAGAGTGAGTCCCAAGTCCTGTTTGAGCGGGGTGAGAAACACCTGCGTTTGTTTAAGCACTATTTGTTCTGGAGTTTAAAAAAAAAAAAAAAAAAATTTTAAACTTTTCTCAAAGCAAAAAAACAACAAAGCAACCTTTCCAAAAAAAAGATGAATATTATAAAAATGTAAACACAGAAAGGAGAACGGGAGTCTTTCATCTGGATGGTTAATATGAAGCTAAGGTCAGCAGATGTTAGCTTAGCTTATCTTATCTTATCGCTGCTAATCTTATTTTAGCAGAAAGACTGGAAGCGGCCTTTAGCCTGGCTCTTTCTGAAGGTCCAAAGGTCACAAGATGTGACCCCCCCAACACACACACACACACACACACACACACACACACACACACCCACCCAAACATGATTTGTTCAGATTAAACAAACACGAAGCCGGAGTGACGCGACAGTTAGCTTAGCCTGGTTTAGCAGAAAGACTGCGGGGCTAAACAGTTAGCCTGGTCCAAAGGTAACAAAATGCCCCCCCCCACTGCCACACACACACACACACACACACACACACAAACACATTTGTTCAGAATAAACAAATATGAAGCCGTGTTAAGGAGAAGACTATCTTAGCTTAGCTTATCTTAGTTTAGCAGAAATTTGGAAGCGGGGGGAAACAGTTAGCGTGGCTCCGCTCAAAGATAATAAAATGTGCCCCTCCTTCCCGTTTGTTCAGATTAAACAAACAAAATACGAAGCGTTAATCAGTCAGCTTAAGAGGTGTTGGGTGTGGATTATGTTACGTGTAACGATAAACAGTCATCACAGGTAGACTGAATATTTTTTTTAAAAAAAGGGTAAAATGTTTTTCCAAATGTCCTCAATCCAACAAAGGGAATAAACATCCAGTCTTCCCATTTTACTGCCTATCCCAATATGTTTGGACTTGAATTCTAATTATATTATACGTGACGATAAACAGTCATCTCTCAGGATGTTGCGGAAGAAGCGCCCGAGCTTTCCCACGTGAAGCCTGAAAATTGAAACGGCAAAATCAGTTCCTTGTACCAGTTTGTTGTTTTCCGGTCTGACCAAGTGCAAAACTACAGGACGGGACATTTAACGACGTGTATTTATTTTCCCTTTTTAAACCAAAGCCATACGTTCGGCTGCGCTGTCTAAAAACAACTCGAAATCTGTCCCTGGAGCTGGTTGATGATGGGAAAAGGCCTTGTGCGTTGACCGTCCCGTCGTCTCTCTCATGTGCGCGGGCTTCCTCAAACCCACCATGGGAAACCTAATGCCACTTCCTCTCATTCAGAAACCGCGTGTCGGATCGCACGTTGAAATAACAAGAGGAACCGGGACGAATTCTCCTCGGAGCACTAACCTCCTCGCTGCTCGTCTCCCCCGTCTTTGTCTCACGCCCTTACATGGGGCGGCGAGAGTCTTTACAGTGAGTCAAGCGTCACGCGGGCGAGCCGCATCCTGACGGCTCGCGCTTCTCCGAAAGATCTCTTAAAGTTTTCTAAATGGCTTCCCGCTTTTGTGTTTCACGCGGGAGCGTCCGAAGGGCCCCCCCGGTGCCGCCCCTGAACTCCCGACCCGAAACGTTTACCCGAAGTCATCGTCCTCTATCTGTTGTCATTCAAAAATTTTGGGGTTTCAACGTCCCGCCTGTGAAATATTCTCCCGATTATTTTGCGGCGGTCCTCGAAAAATGTTTTCACGGCCCCGCGCCGGCGAGAGGTTTTCACGATGGTCCCGTTCCACTGGAACACCTGGGGGGGAATATTTTTTATGTCTGGCACCGAGGCCCGCTTGAGGGTGAGCAGGTTTGTCGGTCAAAGGTCAAAGGTCAGGGCGACCTCGCAAAACCCGTTCTCAGACACAGCTCAAGAATTCGTCGTGCAGATTGGGGCAAAATTTCAAAACAAACGCTAACAGGGTGAGGAGACGAAGTAGTGACATTCTATACGCCAGAGGTCAAAGGTCAGCCGCACTGTGACATCACAATGTTCTGCAAAAACACTTCGTGAAAGGCCGTCGTTCATCGCCGTAACTCAGGAGGGTGGCCCCTGTAGTGACGGTGGAGATGTTTGAGGCGTGTGCATGGCGTCCGCTGTCGCGGTGACAGCTCTGTCAGCTTCGCTGATTGGCCGAGCACGTGAACGCACGCGCGAGGAGTTTGCAGAGCGACAAACGACGAACAGGCCGAACAAAGTCGAGACAAATCCCCAAAAATACACATTTGGTTAAATTCCCTTCTTGCATTAGATGAGAATGGCGTGGATGTAAACTGCAGCCTGATTGGCTCACAACCTCAGTTGAGGGTTTGCAAGTGACGAATCTCCGTCTCCTGCAGCTCACCCCGGCTTGTGCCTGACGGAGCCGTGCATCACCGTGGCCAGCGCCGTGCTGGGAGCCCTGGACCGGTCCGTGGACCCCTGCCACGACTTCTACGACTTCGCCTGCGGCGGCTGGGTGAAGAACAACCCCCTGCCCGAGGGCAAGTCCCGCTGGGGGCCCTTCAGCAACCTGTGGGAGCACAACATGCTCGTGATGAAGCATTTATTAGGTGAGGCTCCGCGTCCGGCTGCTGTTTTCAGGCTCGTTTTTCCAGCGCCGGGAGAAAGGGCTTGTTTTGAATCGTATTCATATCTGGATTTGGGCAGAAAACACCACGATGGTCGGCCTGAGCCGGGCGGAGGAAAAGGCCCAGCGATATTATCAGGCCTGCATGAACGAGGCCAAGATCGAGGAATTAGGAGCTAAGCCGCTACAGGAGCTAATCAGCCAGGTATGCCCGCTTCCCCGAAGCGGCTGGACGTCGGAGGCGGTCGTCGCTTCGGCCCGTCTTCGTTTCTGTTTTGTCTGAGTGTCCCGGTCTGTCTCAGATAGGAGGATGGGCCCTGACCGGACCCTGGGACAAGGACAACTTCCAGGAAGTGTTGCGAACGGTGTCGGCCAACTACCGCACCTCGCCGTTCTTCACCGTGTTCGTCAGCACCGACTCCAAAAACTCCAACAGCAACATCATCCAGGTGGGTGTGAAGAAGCCAGATTAAGTCGATACCCTGGGAACAATCCCTTCATTATCACAGTCATCTCAGCTTCACTGGGGCGTCACGATGCCGGTACGGATATGATCTCTGGTGAGCCCGCATTGGCGGCGCCGCGGCAACGAGACCAAAGGCCGTTTGTGAAACGGAGGGTGACCTGAAAGTCGCTTTTCCTCTGGGTTTTTCCAGGTGGATCAGTCCAGCCTGGGTCTGCCATCGCGGGACTACTACCTCAACAAAACAGCGAACGAGAAGGTACGGCGAGCTCCAAATATGTGTGTGTGCACGAAGCTGATCCAGATCTGGAGTTTTCTGCGATGAGAATGAAAATACCTAAAGGCTCATCGCTCCTTTTTGACAGGAAGTGGAGGAATATTAAAAGAGAACTCTTTCAGCTGCAGGGTTAAAACTCTGCTTGTATTTGCATTGTTGAGGATTACGTCCCCTAACTGGATTTTCTCATCTTCTCCACCCCCTCCTCCCCTCCGCCTCACCGGCACCGTCTGCCTTCCCGGACTTCGCAGTATCTGACGGCGTACCTCAACTTCCTGGTGGAGTTGGGGGTCCTCCTGGGCGGGTCCGCAGAGACGTCTCAGGCGCTGATGGAGGAGATCGTGGACTTCGAGACCACCCTGGCCAACGTCACGGTCCCTCAAGAGGAGAGGAGGGACGAGGAGCTGATCTACCACAAGATGGAGGCCAAGGACCTGGCGGTGAGCGTCTCATCTGGTGTTACTGGCCTGAAAGGAGGTGACACCTTGTCTTATTTGTGGGTTGTTTTTTTTTTGTCCTGGCAGACTCTGGCTCCTGCGGTGGACTGGATGCCGTACCTCACGGAAGTGTTCGCTCCCGTGCCGCTGAACGAGTCCGAACCGGTGGTTGTTTATGCCAAGGAATACCTGCAGAAAGTTTCTGACCTCATATCCAGGACAAATAAAAGGTGAGAGAGACGCCTGCGTGAGCGTAGCCCTGTAAATATCTGCGATTAATGCAGTTTTCTTCGCAGCCTCCTCAACAACTACATGATCATGAAGGTGGTGAGGAACATGGTTTCCATTTTGGACCAGAGGTTCCAGGATGCAGAGCAGCACTTCCTGGAGATCATGTACGGAACCAAAAAGGTAAGAGATGAAGATTCAGGCCCTTTTAAAAAAAAAAAAGACACGGGACTGAGCGGATGCAGTTTGTCAACTGAATATCTCAGTTTGACTTCAGCCAACCAGGCACAGGAAAAAAAAAATCCCATTGGCATTATAATATGTGGGGTTTTTTTACGCACTGGCAGAGGAAGTGGCCCGAAGCCAAACAGCTGGATTTAGACAGCTGGATTCACGGCCAGGGAAGTCAGGCGAAGGTAAACTGGCACCAAAAGACTTCAGGAGAACTGGAAGTGACCGGCCAGGCGCTTCACGTTCGGGTTTCCAAAGAGAAATTACGGCGGCCGCTCCAAATGTGCGCCGGAGAAACCCGATTTCTTGGTCCCGTGTGTTTTCGCTGGCAGCGATATGAAAGACTCGTGCGCGCGAGAGTCGATTAAATCCACATTTTGTTAAATCCACGCGTCGGTTTCCACCGGTGGAGACACGGAGGCTGGACGAGGAAGAACTGTGACGCTGCTCCGCAGATGGCGTCCTCTCACCGCGGGTTAAAACCATCCAACTAAACGGCAAAAAACTGCGACGCCAACAGCTTCTCGATTTGAAGGTCAGAACAGCGGGTAGAGGAGACGTCTGGCAAATACTGGGCTGCATGTGCACGTTGTCGGGCCGTTTGTGATTTAATTTGCGGCGTTAAAACTTTAACCTTTATAAAACTCCGTCTTTCCAGGAACGGTGGCCTGGTTTCTCCAGATAATGTTTTCATTGGAACTGGTCCTGGAAGCCAATCCTGGGGCTTTGTTTCTGGACACAGACGCTGCTGTTGGAATTTTTTTTTTTTTGTAGTTATTCAGTGCCACAAACAGAATTCCACACTCGGCTCCATTGTGTTGGATCGGAGGCGGGAATATCTGAGACAGATGTCTTAAATCCACAGGAAACCGAACCAAAACAATCTGCGCCGGCAGATACCGCTCCCCTAAATGAGAATGCGTTTTTTTTTTTTTTAGCGAAGCGGCCCTTTAATTAGTTTGCGCGCACCGCCGAGGATGTTCGCACGTTAACGCGTGTTGTTCTTAAGTCGTCTCCTCCTCCGCCAACGACCGCCTGACCGCGAATCGTATCGTATCGGAGCGAGATCCTGTTTCCTCTGCCTCGCTTTCTCTCCCCCCCCGGGGGTCAGGCTGCAATAACAAGGCCCGAACTTTCTGCGTGGATCTGCGTTATGTGCAGCTGGGTCTCTCTCTTTTTTTGTTTTCCATCTGTGCCCGAGTGCCAGAGGAGATTTTTACAACTCTGCTCGCTCAGAATCCTCCTCGTTTCCTCACCTTCCTCGTGACCTTCATTCTTTTTATCCGCACATACATGCAGCTCCATTTGTCCTTGTCCTTCCCTTTGCCTGATAATTACTTTGCCATATAGGAACATTTATTTTTTACGAGGCTGTAAATGTTGAGTTTTTACTCTGACGTTTTGATGTAATAATTTTATTTTACGGCGGCTGTGTGTGCAAATTTTGCTAAATGTGCAGCTACAGGAACAGACCAATGAAAAGCTGCAAAAATCTCCTGCACGATCCTGCAGCTTCTGATCAGCTGCAGCAGCGAAAAGACAGATTTTTGCAAATTCGAAGCCAAAACACTCGACGGCATTTAGAATGAGCTTAAGGCTTTGCCGGTTGTGTTTGGTCCGACCCGCTTGCTGTCCTGGTTGCGCGTTTTCTTGCGGCGCTTCAGTGGAAATTAAGTTTTCACGTGGGCTTTCCTGTTGTCATTTTGTCTCCAGAAAAAAGACAATTGACCCCTCAGTCCTTTTAGAGGGAACACCGTGTCTCTCACAGCTGAGCGCCGCTTCCCCGGCAGCAGGACACTGAGGTCACGACCCATTTTCCATCGGTGGTCATTTCACTTCGCAGCTTTTATAGGTTTCGGCAGAGAGTGTGTGCGCAGTTGTCGCTTCACAAACGGGCCAGAGGCGGGAAAAGGTTGGCCGGGTCGTCAGTGTGTGTGTGTGTGTGTGTGTGTGTGTGTGTGTGTGTGTGTGTGTGTGTGTGTGTGTGTGTGGGGAGGCGGGCGGGGGGGGGTCCAGTGGTATTTCTAGAATGAGTAATCCCGCCAGAAACATTCTCACTGTCTCGCTTTCACTTCCCTCCACCTGCACGCGCAGCCCCGCGGCTTAACGCAAACAATTCCTCTCACGCTCGTCCGGGTTAGTCACGCTCGCGCTGGTAAACAGAGGAAGTGACTAACTGGATCAGGCGTTGCCGAGAAAGAGAGCAAATCCTGCTCCAAACAGATTTACGTCTGGCGTCTGTCTGATATGCGTCGGCTTGATGTTGCAGAGCTGCACGCCGCGCTGGAAGCTGTGCGTCAGCGACACCGACAGCGCCCTGGGCTTCGCCCTGGGAGCCATGTTCGTCAAAGCCACCTTCGCCGAGGACAGCAAGTCCATCGTAAGTGTTTTTTTTTTCCTCCTCCTCCTCCTGCTCTCTCTGCAGCTGCTCGCGCCGTGTGAGGTGATGCAATCCTGAGTTTCTGCCTCTCATCTCTCCCGCGCCTCAGGCTGAAGACATGGTGTCGGAAATTAAAGGGGCGTTCGAGGACAGCCTGAAGCACGTGAGCTGGATGGACTCGGAAACGAAAAGAGCAGCGAAAGAAAAGGTGGGAGGGAGATGCTCCCCAACCTGCAGGAAGCTTTCATTCTGCGGCTGAAGGGAGGCGTTTTGGTAGATAGGAGCCTACAGGTGACCCTCAGCTCCTGTACGACTGAAAGAGGAGTCAGAACCAGAGAGGGAGGGGAGACGGTGACTCGCCCCTGAACGGGCAACAGTTGTTATTTCACGTCGATCGTCCGTCTGTCGAATAAAAGCTCATCCGAACGTCTGCGGCCCGGTGGAAGAACGACAGTGCTGCCACCTGCTGTGAGAATGAGTCTCCTACAGTTTTTTTTTTCCGCTTCACAGGCAGATACAATTTACAACATGGTGGGTTATCCAGAGTTCATCATGAACGCCACGAAGCTGGACAAAGTATTCAATGATGTAGGTAAAATGTGGCGCTGGACTATAAGTGTGTTTGTCTCGTTTTTCTTCGCTCAAACGCCGAACGTTCCTCCCCGTCTCCCCGTCTCTCGCAGTTCGAGGTGGTGTCGCAGCTCTACTTCCAAAATGTCATGCAGTACTACAACTTCTCAGGCAGAGTGACGGCGGACCAGCTGAGGAAAACTCCCAACAGAAACCAGTGAGCCCCACCCCACCCCCGTCCTGTCGGAGAGAAGGTCGCACGCCCCGCCGGGAACACATTCCCATCGCACTGACTCAGCACATCACGGCTCCCATCCACAAATGTTCCCCGGGCAACCGGCTTCTCTCCGCTGAACTGATCCTTGTCTCTAATTAGGCTACGGGGGTTGGGGTGGGGGTGGTGGTGGTGGTAGTGGTGGTGGGGGCAGAGCGGGGGTTGTTCCCATGCCTCTTCCAAAACTGATCTGCAGTCAGTGCCGGCACAGACCGGACATCAGTATTCTGAGTGTGTTGTGACCTTGATGTGGGCCTCAGTCGGTGTGTGTTATTTTCGCAGGTGGAGCATGACCCCGCCCACCGTCAACGCCTACTACAACCCCACCAAGAACGAGATGGTTCTGCCGGCCGGGATCCTTCAGGCCCCGTTCTACAGTCGGTCCTGGCCCAAGTAGGTCTCCTACGCCGGTTTATTTAAAGAGCGTAACCCAAGAACATTTCCCAAAGTCTGCTGCACGTTCTCAAACCTTTTTGTTTTTAATCTCCTCCAGAGCTCTGAACTTTGGCGGGATAGGCGTAGTCATGGGACACGAGTTGATGCACGCGTTCGACGACCAGGGTGGGTGAACAGCTCCTTTTTAAAAAAAAAAAAAAAAAGACAAATTACGATCCGGGAGGAACGACGCTCAACTTCTAACGCTTCGTTGGTGCAGGGAGGGAGTACGACAAGGACGGGAACCTGCGTCCCTGGTGGAAGAACTCCTCGGTGGAGGCCTTCAAGAAGCAGACCCAGTGCATGGTGGAGCAGTACGGGAACTACAGCATCAACCAGGAGCCCCTGAATGGACGCCACACCCTGGGGGAGAACATCGCCGACAACGGCGGGCTCAAAGCTGCGCACAAGGTCTGACGTGAAACATGTCGCGGGCGTTTGTGGAAAGTTCAGAGCGTTACCGCCGTCACATGGCGTGTTTTCAAGGTCGCGAAAAACTTTCCGCTCGGTTTGTTTGTTTGTGGATGTGGCGCCCGTTAATCTGTATTGGAAAAAGCGGGACGTCTGGTTTACAGCCAAGCCTTGACGTGCAACAGGTGGCCGCTCGCGGCCTCGTCGGCCTCCGGTTACTTCTTCACGCGCACGCATTCCTTCCGCGTAACGAAAGATCGCCGGCCGGAGCGTGTCAATCGGAGGGAAAACTGTGAGGCGGATCCCCTGTTTTCTTACCGCGCAGTTTTTGTGTGTGTGTGTGTGTGTGTGTAACGCGATCGCTTGTTGCTCCACAGGCTTACGTGAACTGGATCGAGAAGCACGGCGAGGAGGCCACGCTGCCCGCGGTGGGATTGACCAACCACCAGCTGTTTTTTGTAGGATTCGCCCAGGTTTGCAGATTATTTTTTGTTTTTTTTACTGCATCTCTCCGGCTCCTCTACGCAAACATATTCTGCTCGGTATAATAATTAGTATTTGGGTTTTTTTTCCACACACAAATAAATCATTTACCTTGTTCAGTGTTAAAATTACATCTGTTCCTTCTCCCGCACTGATAAGTCCAGTATCTATGGAAACACAAATATCCTTCCAGACTTTAACCAGAGCCGACCTACTTCCTGTTTTATGCCGATCTACTGAAATTTGCTGCAGTTCGCCCAGAGGGACGGTCGCCGGGTAATCCTGAATGAATGGGAATCTGTGTTTCCCCTCTGCAGGTGTGGTGCTCCGTCAGGACGCCCGAGAGCTCGCACGAGGGAATGATCACCGATTCTCACAGTCCGTCCAGATTCCGAGTCATCGGCACCATCTCCAATTCACGCGAGTTCTCAAAGCACTTTGGCTGCAAAGCCGACGCTCCCATGAACCCCAAACACAAGTGTGAGCTTTGGTGATGCCTCGTCGCTCGGGAACGGGAGCGAAATGGACATTGGGGGGGTACCGGCGGAGTCTCTCTGGACCCGGATCGCAAGAACCACTGAAACTCCTCGCGCTTTGCCACTTAACGCTTGTCAGGCTCCTTATCAGGACGAAATGCGCCTGCCCTCTGCTTCTCCACCAGGACCTGTTTGTTTAGCAAACAGCTTTTCCCCAAACTCTGGAGTTAGATGTAGCTCTGAACGCTGCTTTTACAACACTGGAAACCCAATAGACGGTTACAGAAAAGAAACAGGGGGAAACCACTCGCAAAGTGACGTTTCTTCTTTATTGTAACCCTTCACTGTGCT
Source organism: Psettodes erumei (assembly GCA_016785225.1). Taxonomy (NCBI): domain Eukaryota; kingdom Metazoa; phylum Chordata; class Actinopteri; order Pleuronectiformes; family Psettodidae; genus Psettodes; species Psettodes erumei. The sequence continues at coordinate 46,091 of JAFBJZ010000672.1, read as the reverse complement.
CGGATCTGCTCTCGTTTATTTTTATTGGACTTAATTTATGGTCACAAGTTTGTTTGTTTGTTTTTTTTTTTAATATACGATGCTGAACCAGGAACCTGCAATATTTTTAACCTGACGGATGATTTAAAAAAACAAACAGAAAGAGAATAAATCTGAAAGTTTTAAAGTCGCTTTATTAAGAATTGATATTAAGATATTTCAGTACCACTACAGCAGTTTGCCTTTGAATCAGTGCAATATTTCCGGGACATTCTGTGTACAATTTTCCTCAAAGATGCCTTTTATAGAGATAGTGATGCAATATTTGTGCTTTTAAACAGAGTAATTTTTTGGATCCAGTGCAGAGAAGACAGCACTGACCCATTGTTGTTTCATTTCTGTAATGTTGGGACAATGCGAATCACAACCATGGTGAAAGAATTCAGAAATTCACAGTCATAAATCAAAGTGTCATATAGGCGAAGTCGTGATGTGCCTATTTTTATGAGCAAGAGTTCCTCACAACATTATTTTGTATAATAAAACCATTTTTAAAACACCTTTGTCTGTTCACGATGTGTTCGGTGTTTTGATATCTGGCTTTCTGACACACAAACATGTTTCTGTTCTACAGAGACTTCACACGATAACCAGCGTCTCGGATCATTAATGAACTTAAGTACATTATTCGGATGTGTTGCAAACGTGCAGATGCGATGCGGCCAAAACAGCGGTAGGTGGCGCTATCTGCAAACAAGTCCGTGTTACAGTGTGCTGCTGGTGCACAGTGCAAGCACCGGACCAATATTCGTGTAAATAGCTGAATACTCGATGTTTAAGCTTTTTTTGGCCTCTCACACGAAAAATTACTAGACACACTTCAGGTTTATTGATCAGTATTTTTTATTTATTTACATTTTTACATATGAGGAATTTGGCTTAGAGATGGTGGATAAAGATAAAAGTAAATATTAAAAAATATGAAAATATAAATAATATAAAAAACACATTACTTGTTTATTTTGATATTTTATTTTCATTTTCTGTTTTGCCTCTGAACGTGTTTGTTGTTATCGATTAAATGTTAACTCTTGACGGACTTTGGTCCCGCTAACTAAAGTTGTGGATTTTAAAGCGATATTTAATAAAAATAATAATAATAACAACAATAATAATATTTCTTTTTAAAAAAAAAAAATTCTGTATTTCGGACACATCACGAACGTGAACCATGCTTCGGATTATCTGTACTGAGTTGATTAGCCGAGCGGCTCCGTAACCGGCCGAGAATTGCCGAATCATCTGTCCTGCCCGGACTGCTGGAAGCGGCCGCAACGCCATGTTGGCGAAGTCTCTCATCTCTGTGGGGAAAAAAATGATAGAAAACACACTTGTCGAGAAGAAGAGGTAGATCGCCGAGGGAGGCCGAAGACCGTGGCGATTATTCCTTTTGAAAGATACGAACCGGGCCGGATCCGCAGAGGCTCCGGACGGGCGAGGGAGGCTAAACCTCCCACCGTCCCCATGAATAGCACCGCTGATCCGTACAGCGACTTTCCATGAAAAAAAAGACGTTTGTGTTGCTATTCGAGCTTCGCTATTCCACTTCGTTAAAGGGATCCGGGGCCTGCTACGAGAATCTGCTACGCTTGCTCTATGCATGCGAGCTAGGCGCCGTTTGTATCAGTATTTATTAAGGTATTGTTTTTATTTGTTGATTTTTTTGCGATGAGTTTGCCACCGAAAGTGGTCCCCAAACAAGCCGCTGTCGCAGTTAGCGGACCTGGAAGTGGCCCCTCTCCGTCGACCCAACTGCGGACTGCTCTGACCTCCGTGTCTCTGCCACCGGGAGCCCCAACAGCTCCTCAGCCCGGCGCTGTACCGCCACCTCAGTATCCTTTGACCTGGGTAACGTGGGAACGACTTGTGCTTTTTAAAACGTTTTTTCTTCTCGCTTTACTTTGGCGCGAGTAGCGCACATTGCAGTTTTTTTTAAAATTATTATTAGCGGAAGATTATGAAGTGTTTGGATGCGGGGATGATGGTTTCGTTTGGAGGGAGCTGGGAGGGGAGGGGACAATTAGCTAGCTAGCTATGCTAACATTAGCTCATCGCGCCGGTTTGTCAAAGCTAACGCGAATGTCAGCTCGGCTCTCGGGAGTTGACGCTACACCGCTGCCCCAAGCCGCACTCGTGGTTAAATAAGGGTGTCACTTCAACACGGTGCCATTATATATTAATAATACGTATTGCTGCCTGTTTAGCGACGGGAAAACTCCCGTCACCGGCGAGCTATCGGGGCTTCCCACACCGGTTGCCGGCTTTGTTCAGTTATCGCTATGGCTAGCAAAGGTGCATTAGCCTCGCTGCTGCACCAGCCCGCTAAAGTAAGAGTAGCCTCCCGTGGCTAGCAAGTGCACAAGTCGTTTAATACCAGCGTCGCGCAGCAGAGGAGCTTCGACCATTTTGGGGGGAGATGGGGTGTGGTGGGGTTGACCGACCCGTGGCTTATTGGTGGTGGTGGTGGTGGTGGTGGGGCTAATGCTAGCCCGTGCAAGGCCCGGCTCGCGGGAGTTGCACCCCCGTGCCCGTTTCACGTTAGCCTGAGGAGGGGTGTTCCTGTGCACGCTGACAGGCCTGTCAGTGCCCGGGGCCGGTGCGCTCACCCTGGGCCGGACAGCCCGCATAGATCAGCAGGAACAAGTCTTATGGACGTCTTCACACCTACGTTGATGTTTGCTTTGTTAAAAAACAAAACGCAGTGAAATCACTATTTGCTGACACACCTGATGGAATTGCTTCACGCACATAATTGTCTTTAACCGCCCACCCCCACCTCTCACAATTATGTCTCCAGGTATTTCACATTGGTGTCATCACTTTCACGCTGATGTCCCGTCACCTTTTTTTTTAAATTTTTTTTTGAGTTTACACAGTATGACACAGGAAGATCAGTGTTACTTTAACCTACTTTTTGGTGTGGGGAAGTCACTGGTTATGTCACCTCCTGTTTTATTTACAGCAGGGTGGCAGTAGTGTGAGAGAGGTGGAGGAGGGTGGAGGGGGGGATTAGGTTGAAGTCTCCTGTCTGTCAGCGGGCAGGGAGTTGTGTCCTTTCTGATCTGGCAGCGTCTGCTGTGGCTTGGCGTTTTTTGGGGTCGTGACGCCTCAGCCTGATTTCCTGCCGCCCACTATCGGTCGCCCCCGTGTTCCTGACATCTGCGAGGAGCCGGTCACGGCAGGTGGCAGCGTGAAACGCCTCTCGCACCGCGTTGTGATGTTGTTGGAGCCGGCGGGGCGTTGGATGAGTAAATCAAACAACGCGGCAGATAATGGTCTCTTTATATGTTGTGCCGTGTCCTCCTCTGACTCCCCAGGCTTTTGAAAAGACTGTTAAATTTGCTTAACCTACTTTCAGCTGTATGACTGTAAGTGCCTGTGCCTACCAGTTGAATACACCCTCTCCATTTACTCAGTGAACATCGTGTTTATGGAATAGAGACACTTAAATATGTCCAGAACAATGGTAAATATTTGTAGTCTTAACGTAGGAGACATCGCGGCTCTTGGGCTTTTTGATTTGTTGTCGCTTAGCGTGGATTTCCCACTGAC
>JAFBJZ010000672.1:0-32500 GCA_016785225.1 Psettodes erumei | reverse complement strand
CCCACTGCACAACGCTTTCACTTTCTCTTCGTCTCAGATGGAGCGAGCGAGTTTCACCTGCAGGTTTTAAAAAAAAAAAAAAAAACGTGTTTTTAATTTAGAATAATCGTACGACGCCAGCGGAAAGTTTTGTTGGGTCACGTGACAAGCATCCCCTTCTAAATGTTTAAAATGAACAAATGTCCCGTCTTCCTGGTTGAGGTCCGAGCTCCCGCGCTGATCCGTCCTCTCGCTCCTTCCAGACGAAACGCCAAAGCCGGAGCCGGCGGTCCGGAGGTCTTCCTCGCCCGGGCTCGTCCAGCCCGAAGCCCCCGCGGAGAGACCGGAGGCCAGCGCGCCCGCGACCGAGCCCGCCGCCGCCGCCGCCGAACCGGAGTTCCCCTTCCCCGCCTTGCCGGCCGCCGCCCCCGTCGCTCTCCCGCTCGCGGACGCAGGCGATCGCTCCGCGGCCCGGGAGTCGGCCGCCTCGGCCCACTCGTCCCGCGGCCGCGGAGCAGAAACCCGCTCTGGCGCCGCCTCCCAACACGGACAAGCCTCATTCGGACGCCCCGAGAACTCTGGCCGCCTCGCCGGCGCCGGCCCCCAAGGCCCTGAACGGCCTGGCGGAGCCCGCGGCCGAGCAGGACGCCGCGGCTCACGAGCCGTCTCCGCCGCCTCCCACTCGCAGAGAGACGCCCCCCTCCCAAACTTTGCCTTCCGACGCGAGGCCGGACGTCCCCGTCGCCGCCGCCGCCGCGCTCGCCCCCGCGGCCCCCGTGGCCGTGGTGCCCGTCACCCTGACCTCAAGCCCCGCCCCGGCCTCGCCGGTCCCGCTCCCGCCCGGCCTTCCGCCTCTGGTGCAGGCCACGACAGAGGCCGACGAGCCCCTGGACGCTAAGGAGCTCGTCTCCAGGGCCGGGTGGCGGAGGCGCACGGGGGCGTCACCGACGGCAGAGCGGAGCCCCAGCATCAGGCGCTCATCAGGAACAGTCCCGTGACAGGTACCGCGTCCGTTGCTAGGAAACGCATCCGTTGTTTTTCTCCATCGTTTCATCTTTAAATCCCGTCATCCCGCAGCAAATCAGGCGGCTTCTGTTATACCAAAGACCTGGAGGAAACCAAATGAAGGGCCGTCTGCCGGAGACGCTCCTCAGAAGGAGGAGGAGGTGAGTTCGCGGAAATAAAAATGGCCGCCGCGCTCGCCGACCGTTATCGTGGCTCTGAAAGCCGAACCGCTCGTCCTCGCAGGACGAGCCGAGGTCGGCGGATCCACCCGCCGGAGACCAGGCCCCGCAGTCGGCTCCGCTGAGCGGCAGCCCCGCGCCCCCGCCGTCCTCCTTCCCCTCCGCCGCCGCCGGCCCGGACGCCGACGGGAAGCCCGCCGTCCCCGAGGAGAATGGCGAGGCCGAGCCGGAGCCCATGAGGAACGGCGCGGGTCACGCCTCGGAGACGGAGAGCAGCGACAGCGGCGCCGCCCCCGGCGACAAGGAGAACTCCACGGGCGTCCCGCAGGACGTGGAAGGTGGGGCGTGCCCGTTTTTTTTTTTTTTTTTTTTTTTCCGCAGCAGAGATTTCCGTGCGTTGGAATCGGAAAGTTTGAGCCTTCGCTGTGTTTCTCTCCTCCGCCCAGACCTGGCCGAGCCCGGCGGGAAGCGCCAGTACGACAGGGACTTCCTGTTGGGGTTCCAGTTCATGCCCGCCTGCGTGCAGAAGCCCGAGGGGCTTCCACCAATCAGCGACGTGGTGCTGGACAAGGTGAGTCGAAGGTTCAGGTGACGTTAACGCGGCGACCGTTTTTTGTTTTGGTCGATTAAAATATATGAACGGAAAATACTCGCTGTGTTCGCCATCCGTTACGTCAGTTGGACAGAACTCGCGTGAGTCTGTGTCGGCGTTTCGGGGCCGAGGATGCGCCGCCGAGGGTTCGCTTCATTCCGCTGAGCCCTGCGCGCGGACGGGAGGAGCGCGCGGCCCCCGCCGAAACGCTGTTCTGATTAAAATCACATTGCCATTATGTCACACTTGGCAGCGTTGGGAGAGCAGGCCCCTCCCCCCGCCCCCCCCACACACACACACACCGCACCCCCCCCGCACCCCCTCCCCCCCTCCAAAAAAAGAAACCCGACTGGTGAAACGGTCGCTCGCTACGAGTCTCGTAGCGAAATCTCCCTGGAGAGGAAGTCAAGGACAGGCGAAAGACAAAGAGCTGGATTTGTCGCCCCCCCCCCCCCCCCTGCACTCCTTTCTTCCTTCCCTCCTTCCTTCCCTCCTTCCTTCCTCACTTCCTCCCCCCCTCCACATCTGGTTCTGACTTCTCCCGCTGAACGGCCCGCTGAACCCGCCCAGCCTTATTTATCACCAGCGCAGTGAAAAGGCATAAAGCAAAGGTGGTGCGACTATCATTCACAAGGGGTCACCTCTGACACACACACACACACACACACACACAAAGACACACACAGGAAACTCCTTTTGCCCTGTTGCCAGTATTAGGGGGATCGCTGCTCCCCCTGCTGTTCGGCTCACCCAGTGTGAGTTTGTGTGTGTCTGTGTGTGTGTGTGTGTGTGTGTGTGTGTGTGTGTGTGTGTGTGTGTGTGTGTGTGTGTGTGTGATGAGGAGGAGGTGGATGATGATGATGATGATGCACTGTGTGTGTCACACAGATCAACCAAAACAAGCTGCCGTCTCGAGTGGTGGATTCCCGGGTGATTTCCAGAGGACCTGATTTCACACCTGCCTTCGCGGATTTTGGCAGACAGATGACCGGCGGGCGAGGCGGCGGGGTGAGTCACACACACACACACACACACACACACACACACACACACACACACACACACACACACACACACACACACACACACACACACTGAAAATACAGACAACAGGCTGCTCTCACGTAGGGGAACGTAAACAGCGGCGTTTCGTTTCATTCCGGCTCAGAAATCAGGCTGATTGGCGTCGCAGACGCGTTCTCGCTCTCGCAGAGAGTTCGGTGAGAAGATCGATAACGCTCGCGTCTGTTAAGTACGCGGCCACAGCGAGGCGAAGATAAAGAGGCGCGTTCCCACCGCCGGTGGCTCAGGTGTTACGGGAACTCGCCGTGTCGGCGAGTCCTGAGCCGCCGGCGTGACGTACTGATTCTGTTCTGGTCGCAACGTAACTCAGAGCCCGCCTGAGAAGAACAGGGTTTGTCAACAGGTTGTTTCAGGGCCGCGATAAAGCCGGGGCTTGTTCGCCTTTACTAAATGTGGAACTGTTCCTTTAACCCCACTGGAGCCTAGCAACCCACAATAACTTTTCTTAAAACAGTCTGTGATCGTGTCGTTGCCCGTGCAGCTCATGAACATGGGGACCCGGCGGCCCCTGCCCAGGAAGATCATCATGAACGTGTCGGTGAACGACGACATCCAGCTGAAAAAGTCGGAGAACGCCTGGAAGCCCGGCCTGAAGAGGGAGGTGCCGGCGGAGGACCCCGAGACACAGAGGACGCAGGTGAGGACGAAAAGACGGGAAGTCCAGAACAGCAGAATGAGTTTATAGTCGATAAATGATTCCCCCCGCGGCAGAATAAAATAACTTTTCCGCCATTTCCTCCTCCGACTTGTCTCCGAGCGATTAACTTCCCGGTCGGTCGCCGTTTTCCCCGCAGGACCTGTTCAGGAAGGTGCGCAGCATCCTGAACAAGCTGACGCCTCAGAAGTTCAACCAGCTGATGAAGCAGGTGACGGACCTGACCATCGACACGGAGGAGCGCCTCAAGGGCGTCATCGACCTGGTCTTCGAGAAGGCCATCGACGAGCCCAGCTTCTCGGTGGCCTACGGCAACATGTGCCGCTGCCTCGCCACGGTAGGGGTGAGACGCTCGCTCAAGTTAACGGTTTAAAGGTTTGGGTCCGTCACTCGTTTCTCGTCGTCTGCGCAGCTCAAAGTGCCCATGATCGACAAACCCAACACCACGGTGAACTTTCGCAAGCTGCTGCTGAACCGCTGCCAGAAGGAGTTTGAGAAGGACAAGGTGGACGACGTGGTGTTCGAGAGGAAGCAGAAGGAGCTGGACTCTGCTGCATCGGTACGCCCGCCGCCCCAACCTCCCGCCGCGCGTCCGAGTCCGGCGAAGCGTTTTGTTTAACGTTTCCCCCCCCTTCGGTTCCCGCCAGGCGACGGAGCGGGAGCGTCTCCAGGAGGAGCTGGAGGAGGCCAAGGACAAGGCCCGGCGGCGCTCCATCGGCAACATCAAGTTCATCGGCGAGCTCTTCAAGCTGAAGATGCTGACGGAGGCCATCATGCACGACTGCGTGGTGAAGCTGCTGAAGAACCACGACGAGGAGTCCCTGGAGTGTCTGTGCAGGCTGCTCACCACCATCGGCAAGGACCTGGACTTCGAGAAGGCCAAGGTGAGCGTGGGCTGGGGTGAACAGAACCCAGAGAGAGAAGAAAGGGAGAAGGGAAGGAAATGTCCTTCACGCGTCTCCGTCTCTCTGCTCTCTCCAGCCTCGGATGGATCAGTACTTCAATCAGATGGAGAAAATCGTCAAGGAGAGGAAGACGTCATCGCGGATACGCTTCATGTTGCAGGACATCATCGACCTGAGACTGGTGAGCGCCTGCTAACTGAAATACATCGCCCGTAGAAATAAACGGGGAGGAAATGACTCACGAGTGTCCGCCGCTCCTGTCAAACCTTCGATTAAAACGAGGCTTGTGAGCGTCGCAGATACTAACGACGATCGAGCGTCTGTTCACGCTGATCCGGGTTCTGAATCACTCATCGTTTTTTTTTTTTTTTCCAGCACAACTGGGTGTCCAGACGAGCCGACCAGGGCCCGAAAACCATCGAGCAGATCCACAAGGAGGCCAAGATCGAGGAGCAGGAGGAGCAGAGGAAGGTGCACCAGCAGCTGCTCTCCAAGGACAGCAAGCGGCGGCCAGGTCGGTCCAAATCCTCTTTAGGGCTTAGACTCGCTCCGGGCGAGGGCGACGCAGGAAGCCCGCGAGCGTCCAGGCAGACTTCCCGTCCCCCGTAGCCCACCGAGATGCTATTGTGCCCAGCAGGCAGACAGGAAGTCCCCCCCCCCCTCGCCCCCTCCTGTCTGTCAGCTGACCTGTAATATGTCTGCAGAAACAGAAACTCTGTCTCATTTTCCGCTGAACTCGTTTTCAACCCGCGTTTTCCTCACAGATCCCCGAGAGCAGAGGGAGCAGCGCGTCCAGAGGGAGGAGACCTGGAACACTGTGCCCATGACCAAGAACAGCAGGACCATCGACCCCACCAAGATCCCCAAGATCTCCAAGGTGACGACGAAACGCCGCCGGGGCCGTTTCTGTGGAGCCGTGCTATTATTTTTATATTTTTAATGCTTGTAAAAGTAGGTAACCGACTCACAAATCTCCCGCCGGCCGGGGGGCGCGCTCGCATCGCCGCACACCCATCACACCAATCACCAGGTGGTTACTTATGGTCCGCGAAAACCTGTCAGGTGATAAAAACCGGGATCAGAGCCGTAATCAGGTCGCCGTGGAAACCGGTCGGTGGAAAGATTGTACGCCCTAAAGTTAAAAACATTCCTCATTCCTGCCACGCTCCAAATTCCTCGGCGGCGGCTGGGACCAATCGGCTTCCTGTGAGGGAGGAAGTACCGGCAGCTCCGGCCCCGCTAACGACGGTTAGCATAGATATGGCATCAGTTGTGTTAAAAAAATGCAACCGGAAGCTTTTCTCGACCGGCTCCCGCCGCCGTGACGATGACGGACAGATGGTTCAGCCAATCGCCTGCCAAGTCCTTTTTTTTTAAAATTATTGCTCTGCGGTTTCCACTGAACTCCTCAGCCGGTTCCGGTGGAACCGAACCATCTGGCGCGTCCGGTTAATCGGAGCGCCGAACACGAGGAGACTTTGGAAGGGGAAGCGTCCTCGCGCGCGGCGGCGGCGGGAAGGAGCTCCGGGTGAAAACTGTTCCTGCAGCCCGTTGGTTCCCCGTTCTCATCTGATCCACGTTACTGTGTTTCACACGTTCTGCGGCGCAAACTCCTCCCTGCAGGACCTGTCAGGAACTGCAGCGTAAAAAAAAAAAAAGGGCTTTTTTGTTTTTGTTTTTTTGGAGGGGTGGGGGTGTGTTGCAGCTCCACCTGCTGGGCGCTCGCCGTCACCTGATCTGCAGGTTTCGGTGCGCGTCGTTTCTTAGCGGCAGCGCTGACGCTCGCTCTTGAACGCTCTTCCTCTTTGCGCAGCCCCAGATGGACGAGAAGATCCAGTTGGGCCCGCGGGCGCAGGTCACGTGGGTGAAGGGCAGCAGCGGCGGAGCCAAGGCCAGCGACTCAGGTGAGGAGGAGGAGGAGGAGGAGGTGCAGCAGACAGGGACCTGCGGACCTGCAGACCTGCGTTAAATGATTGTCCCTCGTGTCTCGTGACAGAACTGTCTCGGACCGCCGGGCTCAACCGGTACTCGGCGCTGCAGTCCACGCCTTCGCCTCAACCCGCCCCCACGCCTTCACAGAACCCGGACTTTGACTCCAGGAGAACTCTGGGGAGGTAAAGGATCGCCGCCTTATTCGGAGGCTTTCCCGTTAAATTTGGCAGAAATAATCATCGTGTGACTCCGCCCCCTCCCCCCGCAGTCGCAGCAGTACGGGCCGAGAGCGCGGCGACAAGCCGCTGATCTCCGCCCCGCCGTCGTCGTCGTCGTCGTCGCCGCGTCCCGGCCCGTTCGTCAGGGGCGGCAGCTCGAAGGAGCTGCTGGAGAGCTCGACACCGGAGGAGCCGCGGCGGGAGCGGGAGCGGGAGCGGGAAGGAGGCGAGCCCCGGAGACCGAGCGTCACCGAGGACAGAACGGAGCCGGAGCGCAGCAGAACCAGAGAGCCCGGTGAGACGCTCGCAGGATTCGCCTCTCTGGCTAACAGCTGTCGGTTTATGTCGGGGTTTTTTTTGATTAAATTGTTGTCGCGGTAACAGCGAAACCCGAACCCGCGGTCCAAACCCCGGACAGACCGGCCCTGTCTGAGGAGGACATGGAGAGGAAGTCCAAGTCCATCATCGACGAGTTCCTGCACATCAACGACTACAAGGTCATCTGTGCATTTTGACCTCGCGCCGTTTGAACCGCGTCGATTCTCGCGGCCGCTCCCTCGGCCCTGACCCGTCCTCTGTCCCCCCGCAGGAGGCCGTCCAGTGCGTGGACGAGCTGGACGCGGCGCCCCAGCTGCACGTCTTCGTGCGCGTCGGGGTGGAGTCGACGCTGGAGCGCAGTCAGATCACGCGGGACCACATGGGCCAGCTCCTCTTCCAGCTGGTGCAGCAGAGCATCCTGCCCAAAGCCCAGTTCTACAAAGGGTCGGTCCGCCCCGCCGCAATCCAAAACCGAAACGCCGCGTTCCAGATGTTTCCGTTCTAACCGGCCGCCTCGTGTCGCCTCAGGTTCGCGGACACGCTGGAGCAGGCGGACGACATGGCCATCGACATTCCCCACATCTGGCTGTACCTGGCCGAGCTGCTCAGCCCGGTGCTGAGGGAGGGGGGCTTCTCTGTGAGAGAGCTCTTTAGGTACGGAGACGCTGGTCCCGCCCCCACCCGCCTCGTCACGCCCCCTGACTCCTCCCGTTTTAATTTAATCTGTGTGTGTGTGTGTGTGTGTGTTTGTGTTTCGCAGTGAATTAAGCAAACCTTTGCTTCCTGTGGGAAGAGCTGGGATCTTAATTTCTGAAATACTGCACATACTGTGCAAACAAATGGTAAGATCCGCCCAGCGACGCGTGCAGAATACACACATGTGGTTAGCTTGTTGTTGTTGTTGTTGTTGTTGTTGACGTTGTCTGGTGTCGCCCCGTCAGAGCCATAGGACTGTGGCTTCTTTGTGGAGGGAATCCGGCCTCAACTGGACCGACTTTCTGCCCGAGGGAGACGACGTCCAGGCTTTCATCTCACAACAGGTCGGTTCAGGGAGCACAGTCGCCGTCCGTCGGCTGATCGGAGCTCGTTCTGAAACAGAAATCTGCTTCCTTCTTTCCCCCGCCCCCCCCCGCTTCATCGTCTCCACGCCGACAGAAACTCCAGTTCGTCCAGTCTGACGGCTCCGGCCCGGAGGCGGCTCTGTCCAAACGGAGCCTGTCCCCCGAGGAGCTGAGACGGCAGCTGGAGAGACTCCTCCTGGAGGACATGGCCAGCGACGAGCAGATCTTCGACTGGGTGGAGGTACGAGACGCGTTGGTCATCGACGCAACTCTGCCGGGTTTTTTTTTATTATTCAGATAGGATGCTGATGTTGCCGCGGAGGTTAAAGGTCGTGTACCTCAGCGGGGGCACAGATTCCCCCTGCTGTTTTTTACACGGGATACGAAGGAGGTGGCGGCGGAAAACGCCACAAAGATAGTTAGCGACTCACAAACGACTCCTCAATCCGCCCTGGACGCGCCGATTGTGTCGGATAATAAAAGGCTGTTGCGGGCGAAGTGAGCGTTTGGGGAGATTAGGGGATCAGCTGTCCCGTCCTTTTTTTTTTTTTTTTCCCTGCATCACTTAGTTGTGCGTCTCTTAATGCGTTCACGCGCGCTTCCTGCCGCGACTGACGAGCCGCGTGCGTTTCAGGCGAACCTGGACGAATCTCAGATGAGCTCGTCTCCCTTCCTGAGGGCGTTGATGACGGCTGTGTGTAAGGCAGCAGTGAAAGGTAAGCAGCGACTCGGCCGCGCCCGCGCCGCCGCCGCCGCTTTTGCCGCGTTTTCACGCTCCGCCTCTTCCCCGCTGCCCCCGCCGCAGACGACAACACCAACTGCCGAGTGGACACGGCCATCATCCAGAGGAGGTTGCCCGTATTACTCAAGTACCTTAACTCAGACACTGAGCGACAGCTGCAAGCACTTTATGCACTTCAGGCGCTGATCGTCACCCTCGATCAGCCTCCGAGTAAGTGGGATCGGTTTCCGCGCGGCCGTTTTTGCATTTTCAAATCCTCGTCGGGCGCGTTCTGACGTCTCCGCTCCGCGTCCGCAGACCTTCTCCGGATGTTCTTCGACTGTCTGTACGACGAGGACGTCATCTCCGAGGACGCCTTCTACAAGTGGGAGACGAGCAAAGACCCCGCCGAGCAGCAGGGTAAGGGTGTGGCCCTCAAGTCCGTCACGGCCTTCTTCACGTGGCTGCGCGAGGCCGAGGAGGAGTCGGAGGATAATTGACGCGGGGGAGGCGCCCGGGGGAGGCGGCGTAGTCGAACTACATCCTCACGGCAGAACAAACCTTCAAAATGGGTGTGTGGGCAGAACGACGTGTTTACGGCTGGAATTTTTTTCTGCGGTACGGTTCTGATACATGCCGCCATTTTGAGTTTGGATTCCAACGGCGGAAGCACTAAAATACCTGTATTATACATAGAAAATATTTTTGTTTTAAATTTTAACTTACTTTTCTTTTGTTACTTTTTAAGAAGAGACTTAAAAGATACATAGGTTCTGGACTCTTTAATTTATTATTTTTTTAAGGACTGCAAATATGAAAGTTATTTAACATTTGCAGATGCTCACAACAACAGAACAGAAATAACAGTATAATTAATTATAATAACAAAATAATAATTGTGAAATGAATAGCCTCCCTGGACTCCACACTGTTTGGTTTAAAAACAGGGTAAAACAAAATTATTTTGGGATGAAGGGGAAGCAGAGATTAAAAAAAAAAAAGGAAGAAAAGGAAAAAAAAAAACAACCAAAACAACAGGAGCTGATGCACAGGAACTGTTCATGTTGTCCACGTATGACGTTCGAGGTCAAAGGTTATCTCCTAATAACCAGAAAGCCTTGGCTTGCTCTGCGTCGATATGTACATACGCCTCCCGCGAGAGGCGGAGGTATGCATCCACCAGGCGACGAAAAGCCGTCGACACAAAACGCAGACGAACAAACCAGATACATTCAAGTAAAATGAGCAAAAATGCAACTTTAAAAAGCAAATGGCCAGGGTCGCTGAACATGACATGCTTGTAATACTTCAGACCTACAGAGCAGATTAAATGCTTGTAAATACATTAAAGAAAAAAAAAAAAGGTATTTAAAAAAAAAAAAAAAAGATTCTCATCATTTGTTCTTTGGGTGGTTGGTGTTTGGAGAGCGGGGGTTGCTCCACTATTTGTGTGTGTGTGTGTGTGTGTGTGAATAAATGTAGGCAGTGTTTCAGCTCTCCTGTTTTAGGCCAACGTCAAGCCGTCCGATATGACCAGGAGACGCCGCCGAGGGACCCGCTGGCACCTGGACCAGGGACTCGCTTCACGGGTACCTGTCACTCCTCTGGTCTGCTGAGTCACTGAAGCACCAGTGCTGAGTCATTGAACGTATATTAGCAGCTCGTTAATGCATCCAGCTGTGATCCGTTTTCATCAGGGGCCGGACACGCCGCTTTATTCATATTGGAACATCTGTGTGGTCACAACAACCCAAAACACATTGTGTGTGTGAGACGAGCAATGGTAACTTGATTAAGTAAAAAAAAAAAAAAAAAAATATATATATATATATATATATATTGAGTTTCTAGTGGTACATGACAAAGACAAGCAGCATGTCTCATATCTAGATGATTCTCAAAGAACCAGGTTTTTAATGGTTTTTTTTTGTCTATATCCTTTCACTAAACGTGTATCTGCCATTGTACTGAACAGCAGAAGTTGGGCTTCTTCTCATGTTGTTCCCAAAAACGACTTTTATTTATTTATTGTCAATCGATTTATCACCAAATCCCTGTGAAGGATAATGAAAGTTTTAACCGTTTTTATTTAGCTTTAGCGCATGAGAACTACCAACTCCCATGAGCCTTTGCCACAGACACGCGACGAAAATCAGATCGAAAATGTAGTTTTTTAACGTTTGGACCGTTTTAACGGATTTACCGACTCTAGAATAAGAAGTTACTCTCGTTTCTTCGCCCGATATGTTAATAATACTCGGTTTAGCTCTGAGTGTGGGAGAAAATCGGAGTTTGAGCTTTTTGAAAAGACCGTTTTACGAAGGAAAAGACCTTCCCGGTTTAGCCTAGCTAGCATCTTTCCCCGCTAGCTTAGCTCGCCTGGCGCTACGCAGCGACAGCGGCGGCGCTAACCGACTCACAAACCCCCGTGTGTTTAACGCTGTTTGACGTTGGAGCTTTTTGAATTTTTTAACGGGGAAAAAAAACCCCAAAGCCATCGGCCATAACGGTGGGAATCCTCCGACGTGCCGGGCGACGTGACGACGTCACCAACGGTCGTAATGGGGCGGGGCTCGTAAACAGAAATCTAAATAAAGGATCGTGCAGAAATTTACTCCAAAGTATCTCACTTTTTTCTCGATAAGTACCAAGGTAAGTTTCGCTCGCGTTGTTGTCGCTCACCGGCTAAATGTACAGTTGCACGGACGCGTTGCCGGAAAACAGCACGGGGCTGTGGGGTATTTTTTCATTTCCATGCAACTGAAATGAATTTTATGTGCCTTGTGCGACGCCATCACCGTGTGTACAAACCAACGGACAAAATGGCGAAATTGCCGAAAATTTTCTAGCCGCTGATGTTGTGGCTCACGTGGGGAGGGGAAAAAATATGCTCGGAATTTTATTTTTTTTGTTATCGGCGACGGACGAGCCACACGGCAGCGCCGTCCCGAACGCGGTCCGCGGTTTTGTGGAAAACGAGCGCACCTTCTGCCTCCGGCCGGGGATAATGGGGCCCTCAATGAATGAAAGTCGCCCCGGCGGTCCGACCGCTTCTAGCGCGCACGTACGGCGCACAGCTCGGGCCTCGACGCGGCGCTGTCCTGACGCGCTCCCGGTGCTCATGCCCCCCCTCCACCCCCCCCTCCACCCCGTCCAGGTACATCCCGTGTGATGCCGATACGCCGAGCAGCAGCGACTCCCACCCAGGAGAAGGCCCCCTCGGCTGCAGCAGAGAAAGGTGAGGCCGGCGGCGGTTACCTGAGCCGAAGACCCGTGAACGCACCATTATCACCCCACACACACACACACACACACACACACGTCAGTGGACAGTGGTCTGAGTCCTTCATCCAACTTTTGTAAAATAATACTTTATTATTTTATTTTTTAAATAAGGATTTTCACTGAACTTGAGCTGACTTACATCTCTTTTATTTATTTATGTTTTTTGTTTTTTTATTTATTATGGACGTCATGGGGGTTAATTACACATTCATGACCTTGATCATGTTTCAGTTTATTGTTGTTGTTTTTTTTTTTTTTATTCCAGCAGCGCATTTGATTCACCTCAAAGGGGATAGTTTGTGTTGTTTGAAGTTGTGTGATGTACAGTTTATTACCTGTTGACCGTAAGATAGAGTGGTAGAAATATTCTTTATATATATATATATATATATCGTGCAGTAAAACTGATAGTGGATCCTGTAGGTGGTTACAGTAC
This sequence comes from Psettodes erumei, assembly GCA_016785225.1. Classification (NCBI taxonomy): domain Eukaryota; kingdom Metazoa; phylum Chordata; class Actinopteri; order Pleuronectiformes; family Psettodidae; genus Psettodes; species Psettodes erumei. The sequence goes on along the minus strand of JAFBJZ010000672.1, from coordinate 20,131 downwards.
TGAGTCATCTCTCCTCTGGGTCGTACAGACTCCACTGCAGGTAACGAACCGATTCGACATCTGTACCTTAAAATAACCCGAGTTATAACGTCCGTGTCCTCTCAGAGCCAGAAGCCTCCCCGGACGAGTCGCCCCCCGCCGAGGAGGAGCAGGCGGCTTCTTCGGCGGCGGCGGCAGAGGCGGACGAGGCCGAGGCTGCGGGCAAGGATGCAAGCGAGGATGCCGGAGAGGCCGCGGAGGAGGACGCCGGCGAGGAGGAGCCCGCGGAGAACGGAGAGAAGGCGGACGAGGGCGCCGAGACGGAGAAAGGAGTCAAGGGCGCGGAGAAGAAAGAGTGAGTGTCCCCAGAGGTGCTGGTGCGCGACTCCGAACGCTGCGATATTTCACTTTGATAGCACTTTTATCTGTTTCCATGATCCTTACCTCTGCCGGATAACAGCGCGCCGCTGTCAGCCACATTCATCCGCCTTTGTCCGCAGTCTGGGAGGAGTCCAGGAGGAGAGGACGTCAGGACAGTCCCATCTGAAAACGCAGCGTTATCCACATTTACGAATACTGAGACTTGAATTCGCGAAGAAACCCTTTCGGTTTAGGGGCTTTACAAACGTCAGCAGGGGACGAAGCATCGGGGACGTTAAAACTTGTTTTCCCGAGGCGCTAACTTCCTGATCCTGGCCGTTTCTCCTCCTCCTCTTCTTCTCCCAGGCCTCGACAAAGCGAAACTTTACTGCACAGGGTCCAGTAGCCTAGTAAACCCAGTTAGGGGTCAAACTATCATGGTGGTCGTTAAGACAGATGTTCTGAAACTTCATTTTGTCTTTCCCGTCGGTGACAAACGGACAAAGTGACAAATGCAAGGACTGCGCGGCTGGACAGTGCGCAACACACTGCTATGTTCTCCTACTAAGGTGAGGATGCGATAAAGATAAGGGTGGTCAGAATCACAGTGAAATATCGCTCCCCCGAGAACCGGCCCGCTTCACCGAACTTGTGTGTCTTGCTCCTCTCCGGCACCAGGTTGAAGGACGGCTACAAGTACGAGAAAGCCAAAGGCAAGAAGGTGAAGAGGAAGATTCCCGCGTGGGCGAGCGTCTCCACCAGCAAGAAGCTTCCTGTTACCAACTTCGCAGGAACTCAGAACAAAGTGGATAACGTCCTGCTGGAGGCGGTTACGGTGCGTACGAATCTGCAGCGCTTACGTGCTCGTCTCTCCCGGGTTTTCCTGATTTGTTCTCTCGCCGCCGTCTCTCCAGTCTTGCAACGACAGGTCCGGGGTGTCGTACCAGTCCGTCATGAAGTACATCGGGAAGAAGTACCCGGAGATGGAGCTGGACAAGAAGAAGTTCCTCATCAAGAAAGCCATGAAGAAACACCTGGAGAAGGGGACCATCAAGCAGGCGAGGAGCGCCGCCTTCCGCGTGATTCTCGCGTGTCGGGGGTGAAGACGCCACTTGTCGTTTTTTTAACACGTGTCCTTCGCCCGTCACAGCTCAAAGGTAAAGGCCTCTCGGGAACCTTCACCGTCGGGAAGCAGACGCCCTCGTCGAAGGTACGTGGCAGCGGGGAGGTGAAGGGGGATGCGGCGTGAGCGTTTTTTTCGGGGGCGTGTGTTTTGTGACGGTGGCGTCTGTGTTTTGTTAGAAAACGGCTCAGAAGCACGAGTCTCTGGGAGACGCTCTTCCTCTCATCATCACTCGGCTCTGTGAGCCCAAAGAAGCCTCCTACAACCTGATCAAGAAATACCTGGAGCAGCACTTCCCCAGCCTCAACATCGAGAACAGGTAACACACACACACACACACACACACACACACACACACACACGAGCTGCTTGACCGTCGATCACGTGGCTGATTCATTGATGGATCGTCGTCGTCAGGCCGGAGGTCCTGAAGACGGCGCTGGTGAAGGCAGTGGAGAGGGGACAGCTGGAGCAGATCACCGGGAAAGGAGCCAGAGGAACCTTCCAGGTAAATCCTGAAAACCAAAACAAACAAATATCCTGCTGCAGTTTGAACGCACTAATGAAAAAGTCGTCGTGGCAGCTGAAGCGCACGGGGAACCAGGTCCTGCTGAAGGGCGGCACCCTGGAGGACGCCATCACGGCCGCCATCACGGCCATGAACGAGCCCAAAACCTGCAGCACCACCACCCTGCGCAGATACCTGGTGGACGCCAACAAGGACACCAAGGAGTATCACTTAGGTGAGACGCCGTGACCGCGTGACATCACGGCGTTGACATTGACGCGACGTTGACGCGTCTCTTTACGTCCTGCAGTGGCCAAGCTGAGGAGAACCCTGACCAAGTGCAAAGTGCTGGGCTGGATGGAGCAGATCACGGGTCACGGCTTCACGGGGACTTACCGCCTCTCCTTCCCCTTCTACCCCAGGTACATCGCCGAGCGCCGGGGCTCAGCGTTCTGTTCGCCTTTTCTTCATCACGCCACTGATACAGTGTGTACGCTCTGACAGAGATGAAGTATTTTTAAGTATTTTTAAATACTGTCATCAGACGGATCAGTCAGAGAGACGTCCACAGAAAACGTGGGGGTGAACGGTTACTCAGATTCAGAGATATTGTCAAGCTGAGCATTGTGTGTGTGTGTGTGTGTGTGTGTGTGTGTGTGTGTGTGTGTGTGTTTTCATTCCTGCTCCTCAGTCCGACCCTCCTTTACCCAGACAAGTTCAAAGAGGTTCAGAAGAAAAGCGCAGCTCCTCCGCCCAAGAGGAGGCGGACGGCGAAATCCTCTGATGAGGAAGAGTCAGAAGAAGAAGAAGAGGAGGAGGAGGAGGAGGAGGAGGAGGAAGAGGAGGAGGCTCCCCCCCGCAAGAGGTGGGTGTAGAAGTTCTCATTTCATTTGCTGGTATATCTAGTGTTCCCAAACACAGGGCAAATATTAAGATTTTCTTTTTTTTTTTTTTTTGAGTAAATAAATGTGTTGTGTCTGCTGCCTGTCCGCTTCACTCTCAGGAAATCTCAGAAGAGGCCTCCGCCCAAGGCTCGCCGTCCTCCGCCGGCGAAGAAGTCTCAGAGCGCCGCTCAGTCAAAAACTAAAGGCAGGGCTCGCCCCCCGGCAAAGAAGTCTCCGGCCAAGAAAGCGGCGCCTTCGGCCAAGAGATCGGGAAAGAAACAGTCGACGTCCAAGGAGGAGTCGACGCCGCCCGCCAAAGCCACGCCGGTCAAGAGAGGAGCTCCTGCGCGAAAGCCCAAAACGCCGGCCGTTAAAAAGCTGAACAAGCGGGCGTCCAGGCGACCCGCGTCCAGAGAGCCATCCCCCGAGGAGGCCGCGGTCCCCAAGGAGGATCCCAAGGAGACGACGAGGGCCAGGTCTAAGAGATCCAAACCCGAGGAGTCCACCCCAGAGGAGCCCGCGGCGAAAAAGCCCGCCACCAAGAGCGGGCCCAAGAAGCCGGAGCCCGAAGAGTCGGCCCCCGCGGAGCCCGCCGTCAAAAAGCCGGCGACCAAAAGCGGGTCCAAGCAGGCCGAGCCCGAAGAGTCGGCTCCCGAGGAGCCCGCGGCCAAGAGAGGGGCGAAGGGCGGCAGGCAGCCCACCCGCAAGTCAAAGAGAGGGAAGAACTGAGCCACGAACTGGACCGCTCCCAACGCCCGCTCAGTTTCAGCTCTCTCTATCATCGGTTTCTCCCTTTTTAATGGGGCGGTAGTTTTTTTTTTCATTTCTATTGTAGAATAAGACGGTTATCCTGACATAAATTTAACTGTACATCGAGAGTTTCTGAATTCGGAGCTCAGTTAGTGACGCCGTTAAAACAGATGCGACTCGGTGGTGGGGGAACCACAGCCGGATCCGACGCACTGTAACTAGAGCCATGTAGTGACTTCCTTCTGGTTTTATATCTCTTCCTCATCCACTCCGTAGGTGTGGCAGCACACGTTTCCTGATATCAAATGAAGTGGGACATCATTGTTTTAGGACGGGGGGGGGGTTAAAAAAATGTCATTTAAAGTAATAAATGTGGGTTCAAAAGTTTAAACAGCTACTAATATTAATATTTTATGATACACAGCTAATGAGGCTGCTCTGGACACATTTTTACCCATGCACCTGAATCAAAGCTATCCATATAATTAATCAATTATATCAATCACTGGTTTATTTTCAGACAGACAAAAATGCCCCTGATGAGGTGGCGGGTCGAGGACTTTACCGAGGACGAATCGTAATAGTATTAATTTCAAAACAGGTCACATAGCATAAAAAAAGTATTTTTGTTTCCATATGTGTGCGTGAACAAGCATATACATGGAGTTATTTTATTGCTTCACAGCTGTAATTCAGTACAAACCTGTAAGAAATGTGTGTTGTGAATAAGAAAACGGAGGATAATAGCTCATACATACCCTGCATGCATGTATTCCTTGTGTTGTTCAGCTTTTTTTCCGAGTCATTAATAAAATGGCTATATTTGTAAAATGTTGGTTAACTTCATCATATCGATATTTACCAAAACCAGGCACCGGTTTCATTGACAAACCTAAATAACAAATTGCACTGTTGTTTTTTTTTTTTTTTTTTTTTTATAAACCAAAACTATATGCTACATTGCATACCTGGATGTGGGAGAGAGCTACACCACTAAAAATGAATGATTGATTTATTCAGATGCAGGGGTTTACATTATACTATAATAATACTTCTAGTAGTATTCTGAGTATTTGTACGCGTGTGTTAATGTTGAGGATGTCGCCTGTGAGTTTCATCACGATTGTTCCAAGTCTTGTTGAGTTATGAGCAAAAAAAAAAAAGTTGACGCGTTTTTCACAAACGGACGTTTTCCCGCTAAGCCCCGCCCCCTTTGTGACGTTTAACGATAAATATCCTTAAAAAAAAAAAAAAAATCTGATCTGCGGTTGATTGCAGCGCCCCCGTGTGGCCGATGCGGGCCGAGCTTTACGTTTCTCATGAACAGATGCGGGGGCGTGTGACGTCAGCAGGAGGAGTTGCGCAACGGCTAGGAATGTGTTGGGAAAGAACGGCGGGGGGGGCGATTCAATGCCTTGAGTTCCATGCGGGATAGAGGGGTGGGGGGTGACACCATCTTCCTGTTCTTCCTCCTCCTCCTCCTCCTCGGGCTCATATTCCCAGCGAGCCCCGCCCCTGCCCGGCAGCACACCTGGACGACGCGGCGGCTGCGGCGGCGGCAGGTAAAGGTGAGCAGGACGTCGGTGTAAACGGCGCGCGTGTGACGAGGAAGAAGACGCAGGCTGAAGGTTTTGCTCGAGACCCCGGAAAAGTGAGTTGGTGTGTTTTCACAGCTTTTGTGTTGCTTGTTTTTAACGCGCTCGTGCGGGACGGAAACGCTCCCGAACCTGTTTGTCATTTTTTTCAGTTTCACGTCTTCCTTCTGTCACGAGCGATAAGATCATGAAAACACAACGACGCTTCCCGGCGACTTCGACGCGTTTACGGCGCTGAAAAAAAAAAAATAAAAAAAAGATTTCAAGGGCAACGACCTCGAAAACGATCAACAAGTGCTCAATCACGTTTCCTGTGTGTGTCCCCAAGTGTCCACACAACACTGTCCCACACCGTCCCCATGTATGTCCCCTGTTGCACCCCTGTGCTGTTTGTTTGCCTTTAAGTTGGTTTTTATTTCTGACAGGCTCGAAGTCCAGCCCTTGCTCTTGTTGTGTTGTTGACAATTGTTAAGACTGTGTTGAAACCCGGCACCATGGGCGAGGCACCGGTGAGAGAAGATGGGAAAGTGACCCGATCTGCAGAGGTAAAGCTCTCCATGTGTGAATTGCATTGAACATTGCATGTGTGCGTTTTTTGTTTTTGTCAAACTTGTGCGTCTTTCGCTCCTCAAGTACGTGGGCTCGTTTCCCGTGGACGACCGCTGTTTGGACGACCAGATCGAGCGTCTCCACGCTCAGCTCAAGTACCTCAAAGTAAGTCCAGACCCACCTGGAGACTCTTGAAATGATCGGCGTGTAACGGCGGCGGCTAACTGGTCTCCGCTCAGACGTGCAGGAGGAGACAAGCCGTGTCCCTGAAGTTCTCCATCAAAGGCGTGAAGATGTACAACGAGGATGAAACGGTAAAGCAACCGTGCGCACATCAATTGGTGCCTCTGGTCCTCGTGTCTTAACGCCCGCCCCCCCCTCGCTTGTCCTCAGACCCTCCTGATGGCTCACGCCCTGCGCCGAGTCTCCCTGTCCACCGCCCGGCCCGTCGACGCCCAGTTCGCCTTCGTCTCCCACAACCCGGGCAGCGCTGACACCCAGCTGTACTGCCACGTCTTCAAGGCGAGGCACGCCAGAGCGGTGAGCGGCGCCGATTCACGTCCACGGCGAAGGTGCCTTCAAAAACGTAGGTAGAGAAAGTTCTTCGTCTGCGTGGTTGCTGCGGATGCGTACCTGCGGGTACGAGAAGGAGTCACCTGGTTGGAGTGAGAACTTCCACAAAATGCTTCACATGCGACCAAAGATTGGTCGGTGATCAGCGTAACCTTTTACGTCAACCTTTCTCCCCTCCAGGCCCAGTTCCTGAACCTGCTGCTGTGCCGCTGCTTCCAGCTGTCGTACCTGGAGAAGCACCCGGAAGAGGCCCAGCGGGACTCCGCCGGCTCGGTGCCTCGCCGCACGCCGTCGCTGCTCAACCACGGCTTCCCCCTCAGCGTCAGCGCCCTGGTGTCCTTCAGGAGAGCCCCCTTTCAAGGGCTGCTGCCCGGCACCAAGGTCGGTAGTTCTGAATTGTTCAAGATTAAATTAAGAGTCTGGTAACTCAAAGTTTCTTCATCACATGATCTTCTACCTGTAGAAAAGTCAGAAGTCCTTCGACGACCTGCACGACAGCCACGACGAGGTCTTCCCCACCTCCTCCCCGTCCCTGATTCGCAAGAAGGCCATCCGCACCAAGGTGCTGCGCTCGGGGGCGTACCGCTCCTTCACCTTCACGCCGCTCAAACAGCGCAGCGTTCAGGAGCGGCTGACCGCGTCACAAGGTGGGCCCGGCGTTCACAGAGCGCTGTCCAGAGTCAGAGAGTTGATTAGGTAAAGCAGACCCCGCCCCCTCAGGTGTCAGGTGACGGGCAGTCACTGTCTGTTGTGGTGGTTGATATGTGGGCGACCTTTTGGTTTTCACGGGTTATTTCATCACCGCTTGCTACGTTTAAATCCACCGAGGTTCCAGCGCAGACGCAGCCGGGCGGGTTGGCTCCACGTTCAGAGCTGTTGCGTTTTTAAACAAACCCAAACTCATTTTGTCTCCGCCTTGTGCGTCGGACAGAAAAGGAGCGAGGCAAGGCGCCGGAGAGGAGATCCCGCGCCCCGAGCCTGGCCGAAACAGAAGAAGCTCTGGCTCAGGCGGTGTGGTGCTGGGCTGGCATCGCAACGTGAGCGTCCCCCTCGTCGCATTTAACGCACCTCGCCCGGCCGGCGGGCTGCGATCGGACGATCTGACGGCGTTGTCTTCTGTGTTTCAGCGACAGCAGCTTCTCCCTGTTGGTGGACGACGTCCTGGGCTCTTACTTGCTCTGCCCCCATCCGAAAAAACCCAAGTGTGGATCTCTTATCATTCGCTTCCCGTCGGGCCTGAAGACCCACCTGATAGAAAACACCCGCAAAGGGAAATTCCTGCTGGAGGTAACTGGTCGCAGCGTGTTGGATCTTACACACGAGTATAAACACTAAACCTACGAGACTAATGTTTGCTTAGATTCGTAAGATGTAGACTGAAGTTCACGCACCAGAAATGTACTTTTGGATTTGTTGTTTCGCTTTAGCCTGCAACATACGGCACATCCGAACTGCAAGATTCAGTACAAACGTTTGTTTCTTTGCCGCAGAAATGCAGGACCGAGTTCAGTTCCCTGGCAGAGCTGATCGAGTACTACACCGAGACCCGCGACGAGCTGCCGTGCCCGCTGAGCTGCGCCCGCGTGAACCACTGCTACGAGTGGGAGGAAAATCCCAGCGGGCCGCCGCCTCTGAAGCCGCACAAGAGCCTGAGCAAAGCCAAAGTGAAAAGTACCGCCAGGAAGGGCTGGTTCTAAACCCGGACTCTGCATCACGTGGAATGCCAAACCTCTGATAACTGACACCTCTTATCTTTTTTTTTTTTTTTGCACATATTGTATATCGCGTCTTACTTTGAAATCACCTTTGGTGTTAACGGGGAGGCTTCACAAACAAACAACAAACTGTTGCACCAGTGTTGGCACTTAATGTATATAGTGTAAGTCATTTCAGGGAAGGGTACTTATTTGTCCAGGATCTTATATTTTTGTGTTTGCTGCCTTTATGTCTTTCAGTGTATTTTTTTTTTAAAAAGTATTTTTATATGTGCCTAAAGGGCAGAGGAGTTTATTTGTGTTTTTTATGGCGTTTTTTTTTTTTTTTTTTTTTGCATTTCAACATTATGCAAATATATTTGGTCAAATTTTATCGTTTCATTGAGCTTCACTCGTGCTTGCATTTTATTTTATTTGACCTGGAGCATATGTAAACAGAGATGTTCTACATCAGCAACATTAGTTATCGTTTCACAACTTGCACCTATGTCATGGTTTAAGTTCTTTAAATGTTCTGATGTGATGTTGTTCGCAGCAGAACACAAATCACATCCTCTGCAATGATCATCCAGCGGAATCAACCGGGGCTGCAGTTTATGATTATTTTCATTATTGATTAATCTCGCACAAAAAAATCTCTTTTGATCATTGACAAGCTGAGGGTGACGTCTGACCCCAATATAATTCTATTATATTCGGTTTACTGTCATTATATAACAAAGACGCAGCGCTCTCTTTGTTGTGAAAGTGTAACAGGGTTAAAAATGATTAATTTACCTAGAATAGTTGGCGATTAAAAAAAAAATTTAATCAATATCTTCATTACTGCTCCACTTGATGAACATAACGTGTTTTGTTTTTTGATAAAACATTTTTAAAAAAAAAAAAAAACAGTTGATACAAAAAAACCACGATGGTGTAGTAATATATAAAGATTTATTTTCTGCCTGTTAGCCTGTTAGCTCCGTTAGCTCCGACCTCACTCCCTCCTCACCAACATGGCCGCCGCCCTCGGACCGTCTCGTCTTGTTTGCGGTTGCTAGGCAACACCTAAACGGCACGGGGCAGAGGAGCAGAGCGGCGCGAGACCTGTCAGGGTAAACGTTTCCGGCTTCTTCCCGGCTTCTCCCCCCCCCCTTCTCCGTTAACTTGTACCATTTCTCGGACCGGTGAACGGGGCGTCCTCCGGGCTCCGGCTCTCCTCGGCGGACCTCCAGATGTTTCTGTCGGCGGGCGCCGCTCCGCAGGCGTGAGCCTCGCCCTCGCTCTCACCCGCCGACCGGCCTCCGACATGGGGTCGGAGTCGGTGAGGGTGGTGGTCAGGTGCCGGCCCCTCAACGACAGGGAGAAGGCTCTGGGCTCCAAGACGGTGCTGTCCATGGACCTGCGCCGCTGCCAGTGCTTCCTGGAGAAGCCCGGCGCCGTGGACGAGCCGCCCAAGCAGTTCACCTTCGACGGGACCTACTTCACCGACCAGACCACTGAGCAGATGTACAATGAGATCGCCTACGCTCTGGTTGAGGTAGGCTCCTGGAAGCAGGTCACTGGACACCCTCAGTCCACCATCAGCTGACCGCAGACCTCATGATTTACTTAACAGGCTGCTGTCAGTCAGCTGTGAAGCTCCTCCCCATTTTTCTTCTTCTTCTTCTTCTTCTTCTTCCAGGGCGTCACTGAGGGGTACAACGGCACAATCTTTGCCTACGGACAAACTGGAAGCGGGAAGTCCTTCACCATGCAGGGGGTGTCCGAGCCCGCCGCCCAGAGGGGCGTCATCCCGCGGGCGTTCGAGCACATCTTTGAGAGCATCCAGGTATGTCCGTACGACTTCCTGCGCGCTCACCTCTGCCCGGGCTCGTCCGCACTGTACGCTGAGAGAATATTTCCATATTTCCGTGCAAGGCAGTGTGCCGAAAACACGAAGTTCCTGGTGCGGGCCTCCTACCTGGAGATTTACAACGAAGAGGTGCGAGACCTCCTGGGCAGCGACGCCAAGCAGAGGCTGGAGGTAAGACGCCTCCACGGCGTAACACGAGCGCGCTGATTATGAAACCTGTTTCTCAGACTGTTCTGAGGCGTGGCCGGCGAGAAGTTGCCACGGCGACTTCAACCGACGGTGCGGTTTTCCCCTCAAGGTGAAAGGTTTTTGATTGTGTGTGTGTGTGTGTGGTTGACGAATGCCCAGCTGAAGGAGCACCCGGAGCGGGGGGTGTACGTGCGGGACCTGTCCATGCACAGCGTGCACAGCGTGGGGGCGTGCGAGCGAATCATCGAGCACGGGTGGAGGAACCGGGCCGTGGGCTACACGCTGATGAACAAAGACTCGTCCCGCTCCCACTCCATCTTCACCATCCACCTGGAGATCTGCAGCACCGGTGAGCGCGCAGCTACACGACACCAAACATCACCAGGTTTCATTGTTTGGACCCAGAGATGCCAGGTGTGTTTCTGCAGGTGCAGGTATGTTCTTCAGGAGTGTTTGCGCCCGAAGGTGATCTTTATTTTCGCACGATACAAATACAAACGTTCTGCCTCAAGACACAGCGGGTCAGGACCACCTGCGCGCTGGCAAACTCAACCTGGTGGACCTGGCGGGGAGCGAGCGCCAGTCCAAAACCGGCGCCACGGGCGAGCGCCTGCGCGAGGCCACCAAGATCAACCTGTCCCTGTCGGCACTGGGCAACGTGATCTCGGCGCTGGTGGACGGGCGCTCCAGGTACATCCCCTACCGGGACTCCAAGCTGACCAGGCTGCTGCAGGACTCCCTGGGGGGGAACACGCGCACCCTGATGATCGCCTGCCTCTCGCCGGCGGACAACAACTACGAGGAGACGCTGAGCACGCTGCGCTACGCCAACCGGGCCAAGAGCATCCAGAACAGGCCCCGCATCAACGAGGACCCCAAGGACGCTCTGCTCCGGGAGTATCAGGAGGAGATCAGGAAGCTGCGCGCCCTCGTCTCAGGACAGCTCGGCGCCGCTGACCTTTCCGGTGAGTCGCGTCATGTCCAGATGTTTTTATCTGGATCGACTTGTTTGTTTCACCGGCCGTGTTTTCACCGTGCAGCTCTGCTGGCCGGCCCGTTGCCCGAAAAGTCCCCCGATCCTTCGAGGCCTCGCTCGAGCAGCACAGAAGCAGAGAAGGAGAAGATTAAAGAGGTACTGGCACGCCGTCCCCACGCCGATACATCACCTCACGTGTCCTCACAGAGGGACTCACGGGTCCGCCTTCTCTCCGCAGGAGTACGAGGGCAGGCTGGCCAAGCTGCGGGCCGAGTACAACGCCGAGCAGGAGTCCAAGGCCAAGCTGCAGGAGGACATCGCCGTCCTGCGCCGCTCGTATGAGTCCAAACTGTCCGACCTGGAGCGGGCCCGCGCCAGCAGGGGGAGCTCTGACCCAAAGAATGACGGCAGAAAATCACGTGAATAGTTTCTTTTTTTTTCTTCTTCTTCTTTCCTTTCTGTGTGACTGTGTCCACAGCTGCTTTACTTGACACCGCTTCTGTTTCCAAACGTCAGTGAGCTCCAGCTGTGCGACGCAGGACGCCGAGGAAGAGCCGGTGCGGGAAACTTCTGCGAACAAGGTGCCGTCCGATGCCGCTCATCATCCGGTGAGGATGGGAAAACAAACAGTGCTTCACTAGAAACTAACTGGATGTTGTTTGCTCGTGCTGGTGAGCCAGCCCGCGGTACCTTGCGCAGATGTCGGAGTCCAGAAGTCCAGAAGTCCAGGTCCGGGTGGAGACGGGCCCAGGGGATCACCTGACGTCACCACAGCAGGGCCTCTGGACCAGAAACACGTCCTGGAAAGGTCTGTGGACCTCCGTGGTGCCAACATTTCTTTCTTAATGGAAGGTGTTACCTGACGTGAAGCAGCTCCCGGTGTCGCCTCCTCACAGGCTGCAGCAGCTGGAGCAGGAGGTGGTGGGGGGTGAGCAGGCCCGCAACAAAGAGCTGCAGCAGCGGCACCGGCAGAGGAAGAACCTCGCCGACCAGAGGAAGGTCCAGCTGATCCGCGCCCTGTCGGAGAACGGTGAGGAGAGCGAAAACGTGCTGCTGAACGTCTACAACTCCATCCAGGAGGAGGTGCACGCCAAGAACCAAGTTCTGGTCAGGGTGCAGGGCAAGGTGGGTCAAGTACTGTATTTAACTCAGAACCTTCATAGAGAACCAGGCGTCTCCTGCTGGACTGACCCAGCCGCCTGGAGACGAGTGAAAATCTGACATCAGTGCGTGATGCGAAACCCAAAATTCCAAAATTGCCGAATTGTTCGCTCTGCGCTTCGCCCGCACGACAGCTGAAAGCAGCCAAGCTGGAGATCCGCGACCTGCAGGCGGAGTTCGAGGCGGAGAGGAACGACTACCTGGCCACCATCCGGCGGCTGGAGAGGGAGGGCCAGCTGCTGAGCGGCCTGCTGGAGCGCATGGCGCCGCTGGTGCGCCGCGACTGCAACTACAGCAACGTGGACCGCCTGAAGCGGGAGGCCGTGTGGGACGAGGACGGCGCCGCCTGGAGGCTGCCGGACGTGACGGTGCAGAAGACGACGCTGCCTTCAGGTGCCGGCGCGAGAATCCATCAGGCGTTCTGCGGATTCTTCGTCTTTTTAACGTGATTTCGTTTCCGCCCTCGCAGCGGTGCACGCGAGACCTGCAGCTCGCAGAGGCTCGGCCAACGACGCCGGAGAACCGTCCGCGGTGCGTTTCACGTGTCACTTTTCATTCGAGCACACACACACACACACACACATGCTGAAGTGCTGACACGGCGTTTGTGCTTTGAACAGGTGGAGGAGGACAGGTACAAGGAAATGCTGGACCGCAGTGACAGCGAGAACATCGCCAGCAGCTACTTCAAGTCGAAGAGGGCCAGCCAGCTGCTGGGGGGGGACGCTGCCAAGGGCCACGGTAAGACCAGGACCCGCAGATCCAGAACAACAGAGACCACAAATGGTTTACACTGAGGTATCTTCCCTCCTTCTTTCACCTGACCCCCTGTCTCTTCTCCCACGCAGCCATCCACTCCCCCCCCGTGGCTAACGGGGCGTCCCACCTCACCGCGAGCGGCTCCGCCGCCGGCACGCCAGTCGGCCCGGACTCCGTCCTGCCGCGGCCGTTCCGCCTGGAGTCGTTGGGCGTTCCCGCGTCCAACGGCAGGGTGAAGCGCAAAAAAAGCAAATCCCACATCCATCATGACGGGATGTGAAGAAGAGACTGTGACCCCAAACCCCCCCCACACACACACACACACACACACACACACACACACACACACACACACACACACACACACACACACACACACACACACACACACACACACACACACACACACACACACACACACACACACACACACACACACACACACACACACACACACACACACACACACACACACTCAACCACTGTCATCTGTATTTTTTTGAGTAAATGATCCAATACTGAATTATTGATAACTACTGATAACCAGAGACGTTTCCAACGGGCCCTTTTTGTGTGGTCCTGTTGTGTGTTGTGTTTTTAATCACAAAAAAAAAGAATCTACCTTTAGATCTCTGCTCTGTGAGACCAGCTAATTTAAAACTGATCTTCTAATGTGCTGTATTCTGCTGTTGATGACTGTAAACCACAACGGACAAAATAAATAACTGTATGCACTTAAATGGCCAGTTGCAGTTACTTCATCAGTCTTGTTGAGCGTGTGATCTGAGCTGTCACACATGGGTCAGGGGGGGTCGCTGGTCCACAGGCATGTCATGTGACACGTGACCTCGGGGGCCGGCGGGGGAGGATTTTTGGCGTGACCTCGCCGAAGCCTGACAAGGAGGAGATCGATTTTCTGCCTGAGCCAAAAGCCAAAAGGTGAATCATGAATTGTGACGCTTATATTAAAAGTTTGCATCGATTTATTTTGAAAAAACAAACTATTCAAAAAGATCCTGCACTGGAGTTTGTATCTATAGCATAAGAGCTACTTTGAGCTACTTCTGCATCTCTACTGACAACTGCAGTATCATATTTCTAATTTTGCTTATGGCCCGATTTCTTCCTCCATTGTTTGATATTAATTGAACGGCAGGGAGCCGTGTCAGTTTCACAACTTGACACCCTCGGCTTGCTCCTGCGCAGAAACACTAGACGCGCACACAGGCCCATTAGGCCTCGCCGAGAAGCTAACGCCACGGTAACTGGGCTTCAGGAGGACTCAGGGCCGTTGCGTAACGAACCCAACTGCTGTCGGCGGCAGGAGTTAGAAGAAGTCTTGCATGCGAGGGATATCAAGAAAAGGAAGTGGGGGGGGCAGCGGTCGGTCAGGCTCTCACGGAGGTGGGGCTCAAGATAATCGCATGATGGACGAACAGCTGAGCCCGAGCGGGCGTGTAAGACGAGTAGAGCCACCGCGAGATCGTTCTGTAAGTGGAGCGATGGATGAGGTGGAGAGGTAAAGTGGGGCGGTGTCGGTCTAAAACAGCAAAACCACATCGAGCTCACGTCAAACAGTCCAAAAACTTACAAGCTGCATGATTCCCATGTGTTGACCGACACCATCTAAACCAACATGTGAAAAATCACCCCAAAACACTTTCAAAGTTTTATTGTACCACAATGACAAGCTGCACAAACTCATCTGCATCTTTGAGGCTTCGCTCCGAGAAGAGAAATGTCGCCAATGAGCCACTTACAGGCACATCTGTGAATTAAATCAGAAATGTAAAAAAAAAAAAAAAATCTCTTTCTTTGGGTTGATGTTTAGGTAGAAGTAGGAGTGGAGCAGCACGTTATGTAATGAGGAAGGAATATGATTAATAGCTGAATTAGGACAAATCATTTGTGCATCTGCTCTGATTGATGTTAAATTTTTTTTCATATGCACATGGTGTCCTGCCTGAGTGGATGGAGTTACATGATCGTACCGTTTTAATCAAATACGGAGTGCCTCAGGGCTCTGAGATGGTGCATTCCCAGATACTCAGGAGACCCACGGAACAATAGTTGGAAAAAAAAAACTGCCCTCGAGTACGTAAGTAAGCACGACCTACATTAAAAGTGCTGGGATTCCCCGTTCAGTTCAAGTGCCACGTGCCAAGTTCCCTCTTAATGCTCTCAATCTCTAAGCCGATGTTTCTCTTCAGCTCTCCCTCTGAGACGTCTGCAGTTCACCCGCTCTCTTTGAGCAGCCCGAGCTTCCTGAGCGCCTCTTTCCGGTCGGCCCCCATCCCGGGCACCACCATCACGGTATACGCAACTGCGTTCGAGGGTTTGTTGGCGGTTTCCGCCTGTTGGGCTCCTGGGACGTGTCTCGGTTCGGGATACCTCTGGCTGTTGTGATTAGCGGAGCGTTCTGGACCAGCTACCTTCAGTCCATTGGACCGTACAGGATGCTGTAGAGATGCGGACTGTTGCTCGTGTCTCGAGTGGTGATGGAAACTGGCGCTGCTCTGCAGAGGCTTGGTCTTGGGCTCTGTGGGCAGTTGGGAATAACAGAACGACGGGCTTCTTGAAGGGTTGACATGCGATGGACCTTTTGTTAATCTGTTAGGTGTCGTGGCCACAGAGGGGCGAGGTTTAGGGGGATACGGGGCGCCAACAATCTCACTTTCTTGCTCTTGGTCTTTCAGCAGGCCAAGCTTCTGCAGAGCTTCCTGTCTCACCACTTGGGGATCCATCGCGTGCTTGACACTGTATGAAGAGTCTGAGGTTATGGAAGCTTCGCTCTGTGTTTTCACCAATATGCTGGCTTTGGGTTTCGGAGCCACCACTGGTGGACTTGACTTTGACTTGGAAGACTCTGAGTGGGCTCTGTCAGGTCTTGGCAGGTTTTGGATGTTGGGCCCTTCCATCGTAGAGGGAAGACACTTGTCCATCTCTATAGTATGATCAACCGTGGGACACAGCGGGGTTTTCTTTGTGGAGGCACTCCTCCGCAGATGAACAAGAGCCTCATAGGACAGAGGTCCCCTGGGTAAAGGACCCTCAGCTGTCCTCAGTGTGTAGTCCCTGGGTTTTGTTGGAGGGGGGATCACAACATTAACCTCTAAGGGTACCGGGGGAGCCGCAGGTTTCTGGTTGTGTTTGTGACCAGGGTTGCTGTTTGAAGGAGCGAACTGAGGTTTGGAGCAGAGGTTCTTGTCTGGAGGAATGCCTGGTTTGGTACTGGGTACAAACGCTGGAGTCCCGCTTGCTATAACAAGAGGTGTAGGAACCAGGTAGCTCTGCATGGGATTAGCGCCAGTATTTTTCTTGATGGACTCTTTCGAGGCGCGTGTCCGTGAATCTGTTTAGGGTGGAAATACAACACATTCCTCTTCAGATTATTCCAGGGAATGTTGTTCGGCTAATTCCGCATCTGTCCCCGCAAGATTAACTCACCGTTTAGCTTGCTTTTGCTCATGGAGGCTGACAGGTCGGCCAGTTTGGTCGCGAGGCTGCCAGGGCCGGGCAGTTGGTCGGGTTCATCATTGGACAGTCCACTGTCCTCCTCAGTATCCAAAGACTCGATAGTCTCCTCCAAAAACATAAGGCAGGCCTTCTCCTCAGCTGACAGGTGCTCCAGACTGTCATCGCTCTGCAGGACATAAAAGAAACTAGATATCCCCAAAGTGACTCTCAAACCCTTCACTTCTAAATAGACTCGTGTTTTATATAACGTAACGGTGCAACACAAACTCTCACATTCAACTTACAAAGCAAGAATTGGCGCTGACGACACTGTCACAGCTGCCAGCACTGTCCATGCCGGTCATGGTCTCCAGTCCAATGCCACCTGGCCAGGTATCACTTTTGGGCATCTTACTGCCCTACTTATCCAAAGCTGTAGTGGCACCGGTTTGCTGTGTTTCACTCTGTGAGAAACAAATAAATGGAGACTAACGTTTAAATCGTTAAAGCATTCTAAAAATAATTGAGTTGTTGTTTTAGATTTGTCCCTCTGAACCATTTCTGAACCCTATCATATTAAAATTCAAGGCTGTAAGTCAAATTAAAATTCTATTGCTCCGTGACTGATGAATAATCGACAGTACGGTGTACACAGATACCGAGTCAAGGAAGCTGTGCCTTTGTTTCCAACAAACGTGTGCAGAGGTGGAGAAAAAAAATCAGCTGCTGTATTGACGAGTGATCAGCACCACAGGGGTCTGGACAGCTCCACGTCAGACTGATCCATATTTACAATCAGCTGAGGATTAAATAGTTTCAGACGTTAAAAAACTCTAAACGATTAAAAGAGTATTTTAAAAAAACTTACCACTAAATAAAAACAGTTTAGAGAAACTACTATAGAGTACAGTATACATAGTAAATGTAACGTGAAGTGAAGGGTACACAGTCAATGGCTGCATGTGTTTGGATGGACATTTAATTGACGCCATGTAACGGAGTATCAAGGCCGAGTCTGTTTCTGACAGATATCTAACGAGTCCTCTCCTCTGCCGCATGTGACTCAGATTACAGCGCACATGCCACTCCTAATCTTCCTCAGCCGGATCAGTTTCAGTGGGAGTGAAGGGCAGCAGCAGCAGCAATCTACTCAAAGCTATTTGATATCCAGGTTTGACCACCTTGTCTCAGTTAGTCGAATATTAGTCAACTGTAAACATCGATTTAAAGAAGAGCGTGAGATTTCTACCAGATCTTACTTATTCAATGATGCTGCAGAAATAGAGTGGTGATTTTAGCATGAAGGAACGCCTGTATGCTCCGAGTGAAAAAAAAACAAAACTTTGGATAAAATTCAACACCTGAGTAGGAAGGACAGCTTGAAAGGGAGACACAAAAGAACTCCTGTTCTGCTGTTCAACATGTCCCCCATCCCTGTAAAAAAAAAATTAAATATCCCCATATGCTCCACTGCATGCAAGTCAGGATATGAATCTGAATATGAATCTGATAACCAGAGAAGCTGCTGTGGCCTGGAGATAATTTAATATCTGGTAATTGTCTTCTCTGAAACTAAGTAGACCTCAGACAAATATGACTGTAGTTGTCGTCCGACCGCTTCTAGTAAAGGGACATAATGAGATATATTATAATGTTATCTCTCCCTGTACCAGACACCTATCAAGACAGTAACTGCTGCCATAAAACACAATGAGCTGGAAACAATGTGCAGAGGCCGAGGCAGCGGATTTTATTGCCATGTCAAACTCCATGGAACAGAGTCACAGGACGACAGGGATTTATTATCCTTAATGCATTGTCTGAAACGACCTGCCTTCATATTCATGAGTCATTTGACTGTACGACCAAAGGTTATCTGCCCCAGTTACAGTGTCCGAATATACAAACATTCACTGAAACTGCTTTCACTCACTGCTTTCTGCTGAAACTAGTCTGCAAACAGTAAATTAACACTGTAAATTATAATGATAATGATTGATAACTGACATCAGCATAACGCTATACACAGATATAAAGTCGGAGATCATCATCATCATGTGAAAGCATTAACGGGAAACAAAAAAACTTCATACCATTTACTATAAATCACATTTCTCCTGTATTAACGCGACTTCAGCCGATCTACCTGAAACACAGGTGTGTAATAAACGCACCGGACTGACCGGTGACAGTGACGTACCTGCTCGACGCCAGTCACTCATCCATCTCCTGCCGCTTGTGCAGGGTGAAGCCGCGGTGACGGAGGGCGGCTCCGAGATACCTGCGTGCGGGAGTTAAGCTCGCAGCCAATCAGAGCGCAGCGCTTCCGTTAAGACGCGCGAGCCCTCGTCGTCATAGCAGCCCTGCCTACACCTGCAGTAATCTGTTAATCATTATCTGCGCCGCAGACCGTGCAGGCCGTGTGGTGAGGGTCGTTTTAATCCGCTCGTGAATGAACACTAACTCATTTAAAACGCGGTACAAACGGATTACTCCCATTTACGCTCAGTTGGTAGGATTTTCTGTTAGTGTGCCATTACTGTATGCCAGATTCCTTGTACACAAACTGCAAAAAGCATGCACTTGTATACAATCTGCATATTGCTAATTTTGGACAGAATATTTATGGATTTGGAACTAAATGTCACCACCAGATAATTACCTTTAAAAATATGCAAATGTCAACTCTTATCTATCTACTGGCTTCTTTGTAGTAGCAGTGGTGGCAGCTGCAGTTGGTCAAACAGTGAGTGAACAAACCTTAGATCCTATTAAGGAAAGGGAGATGTTCCTTAAAATAACATGTGGGTGGTTTAATCCCACTCAGGTGGCATAGGATAAGTGTTGTTGAGGCAGCTGGGATTGATGTCCACTGGCCATGGTTTGTAAATATGACTTATGAATGAAACTATTTATATCCAAATTATCTAGTATGACATATTTTAAAAAAAATATTAATGCATAAGGTACAATGACAATTACTTACTAAAATTACATTTTTATAATGATGATGATAATAATAATAATAATAATAATAATAATAATAAAACATTAATAATAATAATAATAATAAAACATTAATAATAATAATAATAATAATAATAATAATAATAATAATAATAATAATAATAATTATTATTATTATTATTATTATTATTATTATTATTATTATTAGTAGTAGTAGTAGTAGTAGTAGTAGTAGTAGTAGTAGTTGTTGTTGTTGTATTTATTAAAGATTTTTTAATCGATTAAATAATTTAAAATATCAAGGAAACACGACTCATCATCATTGCATGGCATAAAATGTGATAAAAATGCAAAAACAGATCATAGTATATCATGTCATGAACACATGAAAAAACGCCACATTATAGTATGACCTAAAAACACAAAAAATGGTGAAAGTATGACCCTAACCCGAACATTAACCCTAAAATCACGAAAAATGGTGAAAAAATTTTTCATAAAAATGCCTAAGAACATCACAGAATACTATTTCATCATCACTCCATAGGATAAAATGTGTTAAAAATGCAAAAAACAGATCATAGTATATCATGTCATGAAGACGTGAAAAAATGCCATTGTATACCTTAGTATAACCCTAACCCTAACCCTAACCCTAAAAACACGAAAAATGGTGAAAATTTTTTTTCATAAAAATGCCTAAAAACATCACAGAATACTATTTCATCATCACTCCATAGGATAAAATGT
>JAFBJZ010000168.1:0-11886 GCA_016785225.1 Psettodes erumei | reverse complement strand
TGTTGAAACACACTCCAGTTTACCAACTGCTTGTGGTGCTAACAGTTTGTCTGCATGACTCTATCTGGTATCTGAAATCAACACAATACAAAGCAAATGAGACGTGTGCTAGAATGGTGAGCACATGCTAACTTAAACGGAGCTTTGTCTTAAGTAAGAATAAGCAAGTCATTTATTACACTAAACATCAAACGTAGATCGCTAAACAGTGAACTTTGTCTCATAATAGCGCCGAAATAGCGTCGCTTAATTTGCATATTAAAGAACTAATTAATGGATCATCATAACCCACTTTATCACAAACATAGACAGGCATCAACAAATGCAGGCCAGTCATTCTTCAGATAAGGGACAAAAGGGTTTTAATTTTCCAAAAATAAAATCACCTTATTTCCAACACATGTCCTTATATTATGGTTGCACAAGGTCTTGGCCTTCTTTTGCTGTTTAAGAACAATCTCCCAGATCAATAGTTTTTACAAATATTTCATGTTTGCTGGGCAAGTCCAAGATTTTGTCAACACCATAAGACACAAAGAAATGTAAAAAATATGTGTTCTGAATTAACTTTGTCCTGGAATTTTCACTCTTGGAGGTTGCATTAATCTCTGTTCGTCTGTCTGTGTTGTAATACTAGTAATATTACTTTTAGTAGTTAAATTTATTAAGCTTTCAATGATTATATTCAAGGGCATGCGACTAAACACATTTTGTTTTAAATCTCTATAGCAAACAATTATATTTAGCAATGTAAAAAATACACATTTAATTAGGAAATGTAGAGTTTTTATTGTAACAACTTGAAACAATGTAATACAATCTCTTTTTAAAGATAAAAAAACTTAAAGAGTCATCTTATGGAGTTGACACACCAATTATGGTGTTGACAAATCAGAACATAAATGGAGATAACTTCATTGAACATTGCCACTGAACTTCAGAAGCTTGACATTTCAAATGTAACAACATAAAACACTATTTCATGTAATCATACATTGAGAACAGGAACTATATATATATATATATATATAATCCATTTATATTTGAATATATGTTAATAATAGGCATTGTGATTTCAGCATGAGAATGATACATAATCTTCAATATATATGAAGTATATATGAGGATATGCAACACTGATATGCAGAGATGTCACTTAAATAGATAATAAGTAATAGAATAAAATGTTAATTGATAAGACTGAGTGGAATGGGGAAATTACATAATTTTAATAATAAACAAGATGGCTGCTGCCAAAAAACATGAGTTATGATGAAAAATGTATTATTTTGTCAACACCATATAGGCAAAGGGTCAACTCCATAAGACATAAATCCTTATGGAGTTGACGACTTATGGAGTTGACAAAATAATACATTTTTCATCATAACTCATGTTTTTTGGCAGCAGCCATCTTGTTTATCACCAGCTGCTTATGGCCTCAACAATGAAGTTATTTAAAACTTTTATTACAAAAAACTCAAATAAACCTTGACTTTTAGCAACTATGGTGTTGATACATTATGGTTGTGACACTGAATGTTTTCTTATAGAGGTATTGATGGAAAAAAATATTAAATCTTAACTTACCAGAGCTGGAGCCTCATGGCATGTGTATCAAACAGGAAGTGGTAAAGGGGTCCTTAAAGTGTGAGTTGGCCACAATAATGCCTGTTTTTTGCACTTTTAGAAAAATCTTATGGTGTTGACACAAGCTCTGGACATGACTTAAATCACTTAAAAAGTACATAAAAATGTTTCTTAATGGGATAACCACAGGTTTTGAGGGCATCCCTCAAGTGTTTCTGTTCTTCCTCTTGGGCCTGCGAGAAGCTGGGTGCATCGTCAGCTCTGTGTTGCAGGGTTCTGATAACACCAAGTTTGTGTTGCAGTGGGTGGTGTGAGTCAAAAAGCAAGTATTGATCTGTGTGTGGGTTTCTTGTATACCCCAATGTGGACGCTCCTGTCCTTCATCTGGACAAACTATCATCTTTAACATCTTCTCTGCTGATGTATCTGTCCACTGAGTTGATGTGTTTGGTGAAAGCTTGTTCCTCTTGGGTTTTGCTTTTGACTCGTGTGTCATCCACATACCTGAACCAGTGGCTTGGTGTTGTTCCTTTGAAGGAGTTGAGAGCCCTGCCTTCTACTTATTAATTGGTGAAAGTTACTCAGAAAAGCATGAGTAACACAGGCCTACTACACATATATTGTTTGAATATCTTCATTGCACATGTTACAGTTGTGGTTTGATTGTTCTGAATCTTACCATGTAACCATTAACTCAAAGATCTTTAGACTTTGTGCATTGATGGAGTCATGACTCAAAATGTGAACATTTGTCCGAGTTGACAAGAGTTAAGAAACCTTCAGAAATGTCCCCCCAAAATTTAATGGTATCTAATTAAGGGCCATCTCTGGAAAAACTATTCATGAAAATCTCTCATTTCTTTCCCATAATCCTGCAAACACACACAAAAACAAAAGTTCTTGGCAGAGTGATCAGTGGTTTCCTGATGAATTTGCAATCTTTGGATTTTGCATGGCAGGAAATTTTCTTTTTCCTGTTTTTTACTTTTCTTTTTTTTAGGAATAATACGAATTTTGTTTACTTTAGTTTAAAGGAGAGCTTCTCCAGCACTTTAGTATTGTACTTCCATAAAGTTTGGAGACTCAAGACAAGACAAGAACCAGTTTTAAAAATAGGCTGAGATATTGTAAATGTTAGTCAGAATCTTCTTTACTTTTCTTTCTTAAGGCCATTTCTTTTCCCTTGAGGTCATTCCCATCTTTTCTGTAGAAAACAAATAGGAGACAATGATGTTGTTTGAAATACACAGGGATGCAGTGTTTGTAAAAGATCCTCCTGAGTTTTTCCGATACCCCAGTTACATACAGGGAAAATCTCTCATTTCTTTCCCATAATCCTGCAAACACACAAAAACAAAAGTTCTTGGCAGAGTGATCAGTGGTTTCCTGATGAATTTGCAATCTTTGGATTTTGCATGGCAGGAAATTTTCTTTTTCCTGTTTTTTACTTTTCTTTTTTTTAGGAATAATACGAATTTTGTTTACTTTAGTTTAAAGGAGAGCTTCTCCAGCACTTTAGTATTGTACTTCCATAAAGTTTGGAGACTCAAGACAAGACAAGAACCAGTTTTAAAAATAGGCTGAGATATTGTAAATGTTAGTCAGGAATCTTCTTTACTTTTCTTTCTTACGGCCATTTCTTTCTCCTTGAGGTCATTCCCATCTTTTCTGTAGAAAACACATAGGAGACAATGAAAGGTAAGAGTTGATAACTTCAGCACCATAAGGACTGTTGATCTGCATAAGAAGTCTGACAATAACATAGATTGAGTGATTATTTACCTTATTAAATGAGAGGGTTCACTCTTCACAGTCTCCTTTGTCTTTTCTGTCTTGAGTTCTTTGTCTTTTTACTCGAGGTTTTTCCTCTCCTTTTTCTAAAAGACAAATTGGAGCCAAATATAAGTAAGAGTTAATAACTTCAACACCACAAGAATAGTTCATCTGCATATATGATGTCATCTGCATAAATGATTATTTACCTTATTAAATGAGAGGGTTCACTCTTCATGAAGTCTCCTTTACTTGTCCTTTCTGTCTGCAGATCTTTGTCCCTCTTCTCATCAAGGTCTTCCTTCTTTTCTCACTAAAAGACAAATAAGAGACAAGTCAAAGTAAGACTTAACAACTTTAACACCACAACAATTGTTCATCGACATAGGAAGTCTGACATTAACTTAGATTAAATGTTTATTTACCGTATTAAATGAGAGAGTTCACTCTTCACAGTCTCTTTTGCTTGTCTTTTCTGTCTTGAGATCTTTGTCCTTCTCCTCAAGGTGTTTCCTCTCTTTTCTCTAACAGACAAATAGGAGACAAGTCAAAGTAAGAGTTAATAAATTTAACACAACAATAACTGTTTATCTCCAGAGAAGGTCTGACAATAACATGGATTAAATGTTTATTTACCTTATTAAATGAGAGGGTTCGCTCTTCACTGAGTCTCCTTTACTTGTCTTTTCTGTCTGCAGGTCTTTGTCCCTCTTCTCCTCAAGGTCTTTCTTGTTTTTCTCACCAAAAGACAAATAGAAAACAAGAAAATGTAACAGTTAAAAAGTTCAACACCACAACAATTGTTCATCTGCATAGGAAGTCTGACATTAACTTAGATTAAATGTTTATTTACTGTTGTGGAGTTTATATTAAGGACTGTATAGGACTGGATGGGATCACTTGTGGCCGCTGGGGGGCATCAGTTAAAATGCACGAGTAGAGATGTTCTTCCTTTTATTCCTTTATTATCGTTGTGTATGTGTGTATATGTGTGTGTGTGTGTGTGTGTGTGTGTGTGTGTGTGTGTGTGTGTGTGTGTGTGTGTGTGTGTGTGTGTGTAACAAAAATAACAAAAACAGTAATCAGAACAGCACGTAATTTACCTGTATACTATGCTACCAGTAGTGGTAAATAACTAATGAAATAATAACTAACCATCCTCTTGATTTAACAACCAATAGTAAACATTATCATATATACATCATAGGAAAATACGCATGTGAGAACTGCGCAATCGCTAGTTTAAACGCGCTAATTAGTTAGCCGGATTATCAACATAGGGATAGATTATCATGAACAGTATGAAATGATTCAACAACCATAAACATTACACTCACTGGTATAAGAATGCACATGTATAGCTCCTGACTGGAATAACAACAATAATGATAGTCCAGTAAAAGTCTCTCTTTCCCTGGTCGTACGCTTCCCCCGATCCCTCAGTCTACTCTGCCACGACTTCTTTCCGACAGCAGGGGGCGCATATCTTGAAATTCAATCTCCCATTTACTCCCTCCAAAGCTGTCCTTCAGCACATTTACCGTATTAAATGAGAAACTTCACTCTTCACAGAGTCTCTTTTGCTTGTCTTTTCTGTCTGCAGGTCTTCTTTCTCCTCAACGTGTTTCCTCTCTTTTCTCTAAAAGTCAAATAGCAGACAAGAAAAAAAAAAAGGAGTTAATAACTTCAACACCACAAGAATTGTTCATCTACATACACTAGTCTGATAATGACATGAATTAAATGTTTATTTACCTTATTAAATGAGAAGCTTCACTCTTTTTACTGAGTCTCTTTTTTTTGTATTTTCTACTCTGTAGATCTTGTCTCTTCTCCTCAAGTCTCTTTCCTCTTTTTTCAAATAGAAAAGACAAATAGAAGACAAGTCAAAGTAAGAGTTAATAACTTCAACACCACAAGAACTCTTTAATCTACAGAGGAAGTCTGATGATGTCATTAATTAAATAATTATCTACCTTATTAAATGAGAGGGTTGACTCTTCACTACTTGTCCTTTCTGTCTTGAGGTCTTTGTCTTTCTTTCTGTCTTGAGGTCTTTGTCTTTCTCCTCAAGGTGTTTCTTCTCTCTCCCTCCTCAAGTTCTTTCCTGTTTTTTCAAAAAGACAAACAGAAGACAAGTATGAGTTAATAACTTGAGCACAACAACAATTGTTCATCTGCATAAGAAATCTGATGATGACATGAATTAGATGATTTTTTTACCTGATTAAATGAGAGGGTTCTTCACTGAGTCTCATTTACTTGTCTTGTGGTCTTTGTCTTTCTCTCAAGGTGTTTCCAAGGTGTTTTTCTCTCTTTAAGAGAAGAAAAGTAAGAACACCTCTTAACTCTCAACAGACAGAACTTTTAATCAGATAAACTTTTAATCAGCATAGGAAGTCTGTTGATGATGAAATGAATGAAATGATTATTTACCTTACTAAAGGAAGTCTGTTGATGATGAAATGGACAGGAAGTTCACTCTTCACTGAGTCTCCTTTACTTGTCACCTTACTAAAGGACAGGGTTCACTTTCTTCTTGTCTTTTCTTTGTCTTTCTCCTCAAGGTGTTTCCAGACTTTCTCTCTGTTTCCAGACTTTTCTCTAAAAAGACAAATAGGAGACAAGAAACAGTAACAGTTAATAACTTCAACACCACAAGAACTGTTCATCTGCATAAGAAGTCTAATAATAACATAAAATATATGTTTAAGATCAGAAAGTGTCAGAAGAACAGAACAGAGCCGTGAGTACAGAAGTTACAGAAGAAAACACTGGAAATTTCAAAATTAAAATTAAAATTTTAATTTTACTGGACAGATGATATAATGCCAGGTGTTTGTTTGATTAACCCCAAGAAAGGAATTCAATTTTGTGTTTAACAGCAATAAAGAAACATGTATAAGACAAGCTGGAATGCTGTGACATATGAATATGATTCTCAATAAAAAGAGATTTTGAAAAATTCTCATTTTACAATCAGAGTATATGTAAGAAAATGAAGTTCAAATACAAATTTTTTTTTCTTTAGATATTTGTTTGAGGGCTACTTACCAGTTTTTCCCTTCTTGGTGAGGTTGCCGTTCCAAGTCTTGCTGCTCCAGGTTTTGATCCTTGACAATAAAGGAAGGTGCACTGCACAACAAAAACACTGAGCTGTGCGCCTTGACCTTGTCACACAACCATATTCTTCTTCATGCAGGTGCAAGATGCTACCGTGGTGGTCTCCAGCCTGGCCAGACGCACAGGCTCGCCCTCAGGTGTCAACATCCTCACTCTGCAGTGGCACAAAGCAGGAGAGAGTGGTGGACTGTTGGACCGTCCTATCACACTCTCAAGCGCTTCTTTGGAGGAGACAGGCTGTCGTCGCTGCTTCCTCCCTCTCTGTCCTTTCTCTTCTGACTATCTGCGACCAGCTGCATGTTGGCGCTGAACCGACAGTAGACTGACGTGAGGAGGTCTCCGTCTTCACTGTAGTCTGTCACTCTCCAGCAGTTGAACATCTCGCTGGTCTCAGTCTCAGTACACAATGGAGATGACCCTGGTGAACGTTCTTCCTTCAAACGTCATGCGGCGGACACAGTTCCTGCGGTCCGCCTTCTTCAGCAGCGCTTGGAAACTCGCCTTCTCAGGATGAACCGGAGTGAAGAAAGGACGAGAGCTGGAGCCGGCAGGTGGCACCATCATACCCGTGCGCTTTCGTTACAGGGGACGGGCCGGTGTTCTCCTCTGGCTCTGCCTGACATCAGGAATGAGTGTTTCCATCTGAAACCGTTGAAACTGCCTCCCGCTGTGATAATAGGGAAGTCCTTGGAACCTGTGACCAGGTTGTGGTACAGGCTGAGCACGGTCACGTGCATGGACTCCACGGCTGATGTGCTCAGCGGACGGTTCCTCAAGTTGATCATGTATACTTGAAGGAAATGTGGCAGTTTGATGAACAGATGAGCTAAAAAGAAAGAACACAACACAAACAGCAGAACATTAGTCACATTGGTCATGACACGATCAGGCAAAATATAGCCTGAATTAAAAAAAAATACACTTCTGACCTAAAAACAATTCCAAACAAACTCTGTTTTGACATGTGACGTGTGAATGAAACAGGATTTAAATATCCTTCAAATTCCTTGTCTGCTTGTTTCAAATGTTGAACACTGTTTGAAACATCCGTCGTTGGCTGCGTCTGAACTGCTTTCTAAAAATGATGTTTGTTGGTGTGCGTGCAGAGACTGACATGTGGAAGGTCTTAAGATTCATGTTTCAAGCTCCTGCTTCAAACTGTTGAAAAATGAACACAAACCGTCATGTTTTCACGGCTCTTTACAGTGACCATGACTAACCACCTTCTTCGTTTCATCAAGGCCAGACGACCGGTAACATTATCGTAAAAGTCCTGAGATGATAGTTTTACTTCATAAAAATAATACAACAACTGTCGCGATAACGTGAATAATCTCCGAGGATTATGTACACAAATGTCTCAACTCAACAACACTGGTCTGCAGGTGGACGAGAGGCGCTTTGAAAGGACGAGCATGTTTCCACTGAGTTTGAATGAACTTGCACAGCGTGTACAGATTTGGATTATGGATTTAATGCTACTTATTTATTCATTAATTATTTCATGCAAACTCACCATCGAT
Organism: Psettodes erumei; assembly: GCA_016785225.1. Taxonomy (NCBI): domain Eukaryota; kingdom Metazoa; phylum Chordata; class Actinopteri; order Pleuronectiformes; family Psettodidae; genus Psettodes; species Psettodes erumei. Next base: position 3,877 of record JAFBJZ010000168.1, on the reverse strand, counting down.
TTACAAGCGACCCCAGGTCGACCACAGCGACGTCAGACGCCTCAGTGTTCTCCATGGCGCGTGCGAACATGCACAACTTTTAGCGTTTGTTTTTAAAATGGCCCGTTCGCCATATTTGTTTTTTTTTTTAGCTTTAATGCTAACTGAACAACTCAAAACTTATGATTTCGTTAATTACACTAATTGTCATACACTTTCACCTGTCACATGATATCTGATATATTCGTGCGTGAACATGTACAACCTTTAGCATTACTTTTTAAAATGGACTATTTTTAATGTTAAATGAATGACACTTGAACACCAACTCAAAAGTGATGATTTTGTTAAACATTATACTAAAAGTCATACATTTTTCACCCGTCACGAACAGAGTCAATTTCACTGCCTGTGATAATTTGACAGCGAAAATTCAAAGTTGTAAATCGGGTCTTAAACGTGGTCTAAAATGTATTTACCATAGCGGGCGTCCAGCGGACGCCTTACGCTCACGATCAGATGGTACTTCTCCCGTTGGAAACGAACGGAGGTCATTTTCCGACAGTGAAGTAGCTGCTCCTCGAAGATGTTGTTGTTTTAAGAACTAAGAGTTCACTGTTTTCTCGCTGTTTTCTCACAGATAAAGAGCTTCAGTTTTCACAACTTCAGCGTCCGTCTCAAGTGTAGAATGAGTTTAAATGTATTTATATGTGCGTTACTATGTCAACGCGTCATAGGCTACACGATACATACACACATACGTATTTATTATTATTATTATTATTATTATTATTATTATTATTATTATTATTATTATTGTTATGGTAAGAGGAACTCATTTAAGTAAAATCGTAAATTGTTTATTCTTGATGGTAACGGCCTGTCTAATGTCGCTGTGTCAGTGATAGTCCTTAAATATCTCTATGGAAAAGATGAGTTTTTTCAATCAATTGATAAAAAAGTTAGACTGATAAAAGCTTGTGGCTCAGATATGGGGCTTTCAATAAAAGTTACACTTTTGTGAGACTTTTGCACATCTACTGTAAAAACATATCAGATCTCTTTCAGATTTTCGGTCATTCAATGTATTTACATACTGGAAGTATTATCAGACTCTTCAGAATAACAGAGGACATTTTGATACATATGCTACTACTACTACTTCTACTACTATTATTACTATTACTACTATATAATAATAATAATAATAATAATAATATCATAAAAGATACTCTAGGTCCTATAATGTATTCATAATTTACATTATGTAATGTCTCTCATCATCTACATCAAAAACAAGAACTACTATATACAATATTTGTGGTATAGGCTGCATATACTCCTGGAATGCAGCCTATATGACTTTTTTATTAATAATATTTTCTTTAGAGCATTCAGATAGTGTCCCCTAATTTTTCTTATTTCTCTCTTTATGTCTTTGTGTAGATATGACTCAAAATGTGAATTGCGCCTTATCACGGAGTGGTGAAGAATCCTTAAATGAAATATTGGATTGAGGGTAAATGGGACATACGGTCAGTTACGACACCATAAAAATACCTGGTTGATTCTCTGGCCTCACTGAAAATGCATATATACAGTATATACATATGTATTATTTATCTGCTGATTGCTGTTTGTGATACCACATGCTCATTTTTCATAATATTTTTATTGATACATAATGAGATGGTTCCAAACAAAAACAGACATCACAAACATTTCTCTTGTTTTATAGTTCATTACGGGACTACAAGAAAGAAAATAAATGAATTGAATAATAAAATAAAATAAATGAATGAATGAATGTAATATGTAATGTAATGTAATAATTCATGGCCTAATAATACATCTGGCCAGGATGAACTGCAAGCACCAGGAGAACATACTGCAATGCACAGGATCTGATCCTGGTGAGACGGAGGCAGCAGCCCGGTGAGACCAGGAATCACCACTCCAAGAGGTAGAGCCTCCGAACCAATGCAGAACAGTCCAACAGAAGCGGATCAAGTGGCCTTCAGCTAAAAGCCAGGCAGTGTGGTCACAGTTCGACGCAGACATGAGCCAGATCTGGAGACTACAGCCAAGGGGGAGGTGGACCGGCGTCCTGAGACCATGACGGCAATCGTAGTCAGCTATGCAGCCGAGAGGTTTGGCCACATTGAGAGCAGGAACATCAAGACGAAATACACGATGCCACCCTGATCCACAAACTGCGTCAAGAACTTTAATACCTCAGAAAGCAGCACAAGGTGGCTGGCAAAGAGGAAAAACATCCACTCGCTGAGCTTCGCAACATCCTTAGGAAGAAGCTCATGACGCTGGTCTGGGCAGAGTGGCAGCGAAGGTGGAGGAAGGAAAGAGCAAGGATGTGCACTGCGTTCATCGCTAACCCCTTTACCTTCACCAAGAAGCTGCTGGGGGACAAGTGTAGCGGCAACTTCATATCCTCAACTGAGGATGCAAATGCCTTTCTGCATAACACCCTAAGCGACCCAGAGAGAGACCAGGAACTTGGACAACAGAGGGCCCTCATAACCCCACAACCTCAAACAACAGAATTTGTAATGAGAGAGCCCAGCTGGACTGAGGTCCAGGAGGTTGTGAAGAGAGCCAGAACAGCTTCAGCCCCAGGCCTGAGCAGTGTTCCATACACCATGTGCAAGCGCTGCCCGCAACTCCTTCAACACCTTTGGAAGGGTGAGACTTGACGGTCATCTGGCACAGGGGAAGTTTGCAGGCCAATGGAGATGTGCAGAGGGTGTGTGGATCCCCAAGGAAGAGGACTCCAAGAACATCAATCAGTTTAGAACCACCTTGCCGCTAAGCATCGTAGGCAAGATTTTCTTCAGCTTCTTGTCACGCCGACTAAACAGACTGGCATCAACTTGAGAAAGGCATAATAACAGGCTGCACCATCTCAGCCACCCTTTTTGCCCTTGACATGAACATGATAGTCACATCAACAGAGGTGGAGTGCAGGGTACTGTGGAAAACTCCCCGCTGGATCCACGTCAGTCGTGACATAGCCACGCCCTTGCTTGCTGTGACTTTCGTTTTGTTCGTCGTTGATCGCTGTTGACACATGTGTAGAGCAACTTGTCTCCGCATTAGCACCCAGTTCTAGTTGTGTGTACGTGTGCGTCAATGAGGATGTAAGTACACAATCCCTGTTTATATTTTATCTACCTTTTACCCTTTTCAGTTCGTTGTAAGTCCTGTAGTGTGGTAACTTTGTTGATTCCCTATGTTTGTGTGCAATGCGATGTTGTAGTACTTGTTAATATTCATATTCTTAAGTTACGGATGCATGCGTAGTCGGGATTTGTAGCGCTTTTATAGTTTGGTATGACTACAGTGTCTACTTCGATGTTTATTTAAGGATTGAGAAGTTATTTGGATCCGTAAAGGTAGAGATTACTGCGTAGTTTTCTGTCATGCAGCGGTCACGCGACCGAACATCTTTCTGGACTTCTTCATATAGCGTCTGTTCGATCATTTGTGGCCGTAGAGCGCCCTCATGTGATCAAAGACTGTATTGTATTATATACCCAGATGTCTGTACATGGAGATGTATATTTGTTTGTATGGTTGGGCGTTTGGTTTGTTCAGATTGTTCCATTGCACTGTATAGTGACCACATTTTCTGTATACTCTATTTACAGAGACCACACACACACATACCTACACAACTTTATCCCACCTTGGATGCTGTTTTCAAACAATAAATCTGTCAAGCTAAACGGAAGTCGCAGCTATTGTCTGACCAGAATACATAGTCAGTGAGGGGGCAACCAGTCATTAGCACACACGTTCTGCACAAGTGGTCCTTCGAGCCGGATTCCCCTGCCTACTGCGCTATGGCGACCTTCCAAGGTGACGACAGAAACGCCGACGT
>JAFBJZ010000158.1:0-18691 GCA_016785225.1 Psettodes erumei | reverse complement strand
TCTGCATCCACTGCATGCTATACACAGCCCCAGTAACCCAGCCCAGCCCATCACACACAGCCCAGCCCAGCCCAGCACAGGGACGCCCGATCTGCATCCACTGCATGCTTTACACAGCCCCAGTAACCCAGCCCAGCCCAGCCAGCACAGCCCAGCCCAGCCCAGCCCAGCACAGCCCACCCCGATCTGCATCCACTGCATGCTGCACACAGCCCCAGCAACCCAGCCCAGCCCAGCCCAGCCCAGCCCAGCCCAGCCCAGCCCAGCACAGCACACCCCCAGATCTGCATCCACCCAGCCCAGCACAGCCCCAGCAACCCAGCCCAGCCCAGCCCAGCCCCAGCCCAGCCCAGCCCAGCCCAGCCCAGCACAGGGACCCCCCAGCTGCATCCACAGCATGCTATACACAGCCCCAGCCCACCCAGCCCAGCCCAGCACAGCCAGCCCAGCCAGCAGCCCAGCCCAGCACAGGGACCCCGATCTGCATCCACTGCATGCTGCACAGCCCCAGTAACCCAGCCCAGCCCAGCCACAGCAGCAGCCCAGCCCAGCACAGCACAGCAGCACACAGCCCCAGCCCAGCCCAGCCCAGCCCAGCACAGCCCAGCCCAGCCCAGCCCAGCCCAGCACAGGGACCCCTGATCTGCATCCACCACATGCTGCTACACAGCCCCAGTAACCCAGCCCAGCCCAGCCACAGCCCAGCCCAGCACAGCCCAGCCCAGCCCAGCCCAGCCCAGCACAGCCCAGCCCAGCATGCATCCACTGCAGCCCATACACAGCCCCAGTAACCCAGCCCAGCCCAGCCCCAGCCCAGCCCAGCCCAGCCCAGCACAGGGACCCCCCAGCATCCACCCATGCTGTACACAGCCCAGCAGCCCAGCCCAGCCACAGCCCAGCACAGCCCAGCAGCAGCACAGCACAGCCCAGCCCAGCACAGCCACATGCAGCACACAGCCCAGCCCAGCCCAGCCCAGCCCAGCCCAGCCCAGCACAGCAGCCCAGCACTGCATCCACTGCATGCTGCACACACAGCCCAGCCAGCCCACCCAGCCCAGCCCAGCCACAGCAGCCCAGCCCAGCCCAGCCCAGCCCAGCCCAGCCCCAGCCCCAGCACAGCCAGCAGCCCAGCAGCCCAGCAGCCAGCACAGGGACCCCACAGGATCTGCATCCACTGCATGCTGCACACAGCCCCAGCAACCCAGCCCCCAGCCCATCACACACAGCCCAGCCCAGCCATCAGCACACCCATCTGCATCCACTGCATGCTATACACAGCCCCAGCAACAGCAGCCCAGCCCATCCAGCAGCCCAGCCCAGCCCAGCCCAGCCCAGCCCAGCCCAGCACAGCACAGCCCAGCCCAGCCCAGCCCAGCCCAGCCCAGCACAGCCCAGCCCAGCCCAGCCCAGCCCAGCCCAGCAGCAGGAGCCCCCAGCTGCATCCACCGCATGCCCAGCACAGCCCAGCCCAGCCCAGCCCAGCCCAGCCCAGCCCAGCACAGCACCCCATCTGCATCCACTGCATGCCATACACAGCCCCAGCAACCCAGCCCAGCCCAGCCAGATCATCCCAGCATGCAGCACAGCCCCAGCCCAGCCAGCCCAGCCCAGCCCAGCCCAGCCCAGCCCAGCCCAGCCCAGCCCAGCACAGGGACCCATCTGCATCCACCCAGCATGCTGCACACAGCCCCAGCCCCCAGCCCAGCCCAGCACAGCCCAGCCCAGCCCAGCCCAGCCCAGCCCAGCAGCAGCCCAGCCCAGCCCAGCACAGCCCAGCCCAGCACAGGGACCCCGATCTGCATCCACTGCATGCTGCATCACAGCCCCAGTAACCCAGCAGCCCAGTAACACAGCCCAGCCCAGCCCAGCCCAGCCCAGCCCAGCACAGCCCAGCCCATCCACTGCACATACAGCACAGCAGCCCAGCCCAGCCCAGCCCAGCACAGCCCAGCACAGCCCAGCCCAGCCAGCCCAGCACAGCCCAGCCCAGCACCAGCCACCAGCCCATGCCAGCACAGCCCAGCCCCAGCCCAGCCCAGCCAGCAGCCCACCCAGCCCAGCACAGGCCCCCCAGCTGCATCCACAGCATGCCCAGCACAGCCCAGCCCCAGCCCAGCCCACCCCAGCCCAGCCCCCAGCAGCACAGCCCCCGATCTGCATCCACAGCATGCACACAGCCCCCCCCAGCCCAGCCACAGCCCAGCCATGCATCAGCCCACAGCCAGCACCAGCCCAGCATCACAGCACAGCACCCAGCCCAGCCCAGCACAGGGACCCCCCAGCCATGCTATACCCAGCCCAGTAACCCAGCCCAGCCCAGCCCAGCCCAGCACAGCCCAGCCCAGCCCAGCCCAGCACAGGGACCCCAGATCTGCATCCACTGCATGCTATACACAGCCCCAGTAACCCAGCCCAGCCCAGCCCAGCACAGCCCAGCCCAGCCCAGCAGCACAGCATCAGCACAGCACAGCCATGCAGCCAGCAGCCCAGGGACCCAGCCCAGCACAGCCCAGCCCAGCCCAGCCCAGCCCAGCCCAGCCCAGCCCAGCACAGGGACCCAGCCCAGCACCACCCCATGCTGTACACAGCCCCAGCCCAGCCCAGCCCAGCCCAGCAGCAGCCCAGCCCACCCCCAGCCAGCAGCAGCACACACAGCCCAGCCCAGCAGCCAGCCCAGCACAGCACAGCCCATCTGCACAGCCCCAGCATGCCCAGCCCAGCCCAGCAACACAGCACCAGCCCAGCCCAGCCCAGCCCAGCCCAGCCCAGCCCAGCACAGGGACCCCCGATCTGCATCCACCACATGATATACACAGCCCCAGCCACCCAGCCCAGCCCAGCAGCCCAGCCCAGCCCAGCCCAGCACAGCCCAGCACAGCATCCACCCCAGCCCAGCACAGCCCAGCACAGCCCCCAGCAGCCCAGCCCAGCACCCAGCAGCCCAGCAGCCCACCCCAGATCTGCATCCACATGCATACACAGCCCCAGTAACCCAGCCCCAGCCCAGCACACACAGCCCAGCCCAGCCCAGCCCAGCAGCACAGCCCCAGATCTGCATCCACTGCATGCAGCACAGCCCCAGCCCCAGCCCAGCCCAGCCCAGCAGCAGCCCAGCACAGCCCAGCCCAGCCAGCCCCAGCCAGCACAGCCCCCAGCCCAGCCACAGCATGCTGCACACAGCACCAGCCCAGCCCAGCCCAGCCCAGCACAGCCCAGCCCAGCCCAGCCCAGCACAGGGACCCCCATCTGCATCCACCACATGCTATAGCACAGCCCAGCAGTAGCCCAGCCCAGCCCAGCCCAGCCCAGCACAGCCCAGCCCAGCCCCCCAGTCCCAGCAGCCCACACAGCCCAGCCCAGCCCAGCACAGCCCAGCCCCCGATCTGCATCCACCGCATGCATATACACAGCCCCAGCAAGCCCAGCCCAGCCCAGCCCAGCCCAGCACAGCACAGCCCAGCCCAGCAGCACAGCCCAGCACTGCATCCACTGCATGCTATACACAGCCCCAGCCCACCCAGCCCAGCCCAGCCCAGCCCAGCCCAGCCCAGCCCAGCCCAGCCCAGCCCAGCCCAGCCCAGCCAGCCCCAGCCCAGCCCCAGCATCCAGCACATGCCACAGCCCAGCCCAGCCACCCAGCCCAGCCCAGCCCAGCACACAGGACCCCCAGATCTGCATCCACCGCATGCTATACACAGCCCCAGTAACCCAGCCCAGCCCAGCCCAGCACAGCAGCCCAGCCCAGCCCAGCCCAGCCCAGCCCAGCCAGCCCATCCACAGCACAGCAGCACAGGACACCAGCCCAGCACCCCACAGCCCAGCCCAGCACAGCCCAGCCCAGCAGCCCAGCCCAGCCCAGCCCAGCCCAGCCCAGCCCAGCCCAGGGACCCCGCATCCATCCACTGCCTGCTGCACAGCACAGCCCAGCCCAGCCCAGCCCAGCCCAGCCCAGCCCAGCCCAGCCCAGCACAGCACAGACCCCCGATCTGCATCCACTGCATGCTATACACAGCCCCAGTAACCCAGCCCAGCCCAGCCCAGCACAGCCCAGCCCAGCCCAGCACCCCCCATCTGCATCCACTGCATGCTGCACACAGCCCCAGCAAGCCAGCAGCCCAGCCCAGCCCAGCCCAGCCCAGCCCAGCCCAGCCCAGCCCAGCAGGGACCCCCCAGCCTGCATCCACAGCATGCACACAGCCCCAGCCCAGCCCACCCAGCCCAGCCCAGCCAGCACAGCCCAGCCCAGCCCCCGATCTGCATCCACCCATGCCCACACAGCCCCAGCAACCCAGCCCAGCCCAGCCCAGCCAGCCCAGCCCAGCCCAGCCCAGCACAGGGAGCCCAGCCCAGCATCCACCCATGCACAGCACAGCCCCAGCCCAGCAGCACACCCAGCCCAGCCCAGCCCAGCACAGCCCAGCCCAGCCCAGCCCAGCCCAGCCCAGCCCAGCCCAGCCCAGCCCAGCCCAGCCCAGCCCAGCCCCAGGGACCCCTGCATCCACTGCATGCTATACACAGCCCCAGTAACCCAGCCCAGCCCAGCCCACACACACAGCAGCCCAGCCCAGCACCAGCCCAGCCAGCCACAGCAGCCCAGCACAGCCCCATCTGCATCCACAGCATGCTGCACACAGCCCCAGCACATCCACCCAGCCCAGCCAGCAGCCCAGCCCAGCCCAGCCCAGCCCAGCACAGCACAGCCCATCTGCATCCACCCATGCATACACAGCCCCAGCAACCCAGCCCAGCCCAGCACACCAGCAGCCCAGCCCAGCCCAGCAGCCCAGCCCAGCACAGCCCATCTGCATCCACCGCATGCTATACACAGCCCCAGTAACCCAGCCCAGCCCAGCCCAGCCCAGCCCAGCCCCCAGCACAGCCCAGCCCAGCCACTGCATGCATCCACACAGCCCCAGCACACCCAGCCCACCCAGCCCAGCAGCACAGCACAGCCCAGCCCAGCACAGCCCAGCCAGCAGCAGGGACCCCCGATCTGCATCCACCGCATGCTGCATACACAGCCCCAGCCCCCAGCCCAGCCCATCACCCACACAGCCCAGCCCAGCACAGGGACCCCCGATCTGCATCCACTGCATGCTATACACAGCCCCAGTAACCCAGCCCAGCCCAGCCCAGCCCAGCCCAGCCCAGCCCAGCACAGCCCAGCCCAGCCAGCCCAGCACAGCCCAGCCCAGCCAGCAGCACACACAGCCCAGCACACCCCAGCACCCAGCCCAGCCCAGCCCAGCCCAGCCCAGCCCAGCCCAGCCCAGCAGCCCAGCCCAGCACCCCCTGCATCCACACAGCATGCTACACACCCCAGCAACCCAGCCCAGCCCAGCCCCCAGCCCAGCCCAGCCCAGCCCAGCCCAGCACAGCCCAGCCCAGCCAGCACAGGGACCCCAGATCTGCATCCACCATGCCATGCACACCCCAGCCCAGCCCAGCCCAGCCCAGCCAGCCCAGCCCAGCCCAGCCCAGCCCAGCACAGGGACCCCCCGATCTGCATCCACTGCATGCTATACACAGCCCCAGTAACCCAGCCCAGCCCAGCCCAGCCCAGCCCAGCCAGCCCAGCACAGCAGCCCAGCCCAGCACAGCACAGCATGCACCACATGCTGTACACAGCCCCAGCCCAGCCCAGCCCAGCAGCCAGCCCAGCCCAGCACAGGGACCCCCGATCTGCATCCACTGCATGCTATACACAGCCCCAGTAACCCAGCCCAGCCCAGCACCAGCACAGCATCAGCAGCCCAGCACAGCCCAGCATCTGCATCCACTGCATGCCATACACAGCCCCCAGCAACCCAGCCCAGCCCATCCCAGCACAGCACAGCCCAGCCCAGCCCAGCCCCCAGCACAGCAGCCCAGCCCAGCACAGGGACGCCCGATCTGCATCCACTGCATGCTATACACAGCCCCAGTAACCCAGCCCAGCCCAGCCAGCACAGCCCAGCCCAGCCCAGCACACCCCAGCACAGCCAGCCCAGCCCAGCCACAGCCCAGCCCAGCCCAGCCCAGCCCAGCCCAGCACAGCCCCCAGCACAGCCCCGATCTGCATCCAGCCATGCAGCCCAGCCCCAGCCCAGCCCAGCCCAGCACAGCAGCCCAGCCCAGCCCAGCCCAGCCCAGCACAGGGACCCCCGATCTGCATCCACTGCATGCTATACACAGCCCCAGTAACCCAGCCCAGCCCAGCCAGCACAGCCCAGCCCAGCACAGGGACCCCCGATCTGCATCCACTGCATGCTATACACAGCCCCAGTAACCCAGCCCAGCCCAGCCCAGCCCAGCCCAGCCCAGCCAGCAGCCCAGCCCAGCCCCCCATCTGCATCCACTGCATGCTATACACAGCCCAGCCCCAGCCCAGCCCAGCCCAGCAGCCCAGCCCAGCACCAGCACAGCACAGCCCATCTGCATCCACCCATGCAGCACAGCCCAGCCCCCAGCCCACCCAGCCCAGCACAGCCCAGCCCAGCACATCCACCCACACACAGCCCCAGCACCCAGCCCAGCCAGCCCAGCCCAGCCCAGCCCAGCCCAGCACAGCCCAGCACAGCCCAGGACACCCCAGCATCCAGCCCAGCCCACAGCCCAGCCCAGCCCAGCCCAGCACACCCAGCCACAGCCAGTAGCCCCAGCCCAGCAGCCCAGCCCAGCCAGCCCAGCCCAGCCCAGCACAGGGACTCCCGATCTGCATCCACTGCATGCTATACACAGCCCCAGTAACCCAGCCCAGCCCATCACACACACAGCCCAGCCCAGCCCAGCCCAGCACAGCCCAGCCCAGCCCAGCAGCCACCCATGCCCAGCACAGCCCAGCCCAGCCCAGCCCAGCCCAGCCAGCATCCAGCATCCACAGCCCAGCCAGCACAGCCCAGCCCCCAGCTGCAGCCACAGCCCAGCCAGCAGCCCAGCACAGCCCAGCCCAGCCCAGCAGCCCAGCCCAGCACAGGGACCCCCGATCTGCATCCACTGCATGCTATACACAGCCCCAGTAACCCAGCCCAGCCCAGCACACCAGCCCAGCACAGCCCAGCCCAGCACAGCCCAGCCCCAGCCCAGCCCATCAGCATCCACTGCATGCAGCACACAGCCCAGTAACCCAGCCCAGCCCAGCACAGCAGCCCAGCCCAGCCCAGCCCAGCCCAGCAGCCCAGCCCAGCAGCACAGCCACCCAGCACACACACCGCCACAGCCCAGCACAGCCCAGCACCCCAGCCCAGCCCAGCCCAGCCCAGCCCAGCAGCAGCCCAGCCCAGCCCAGCCCAGCCCAGCACAGCACAGGGACCCCCCGATCTGCATCCACTGCATGCTATACACAGCCCCAGCCCAGCCCACCCAGCCCAGCCCAGCCCAGCCCAGCACAGCCCAGCCCAGCCCAGCCCCCCCGATCTGCATCCACTGCATGCTGCACACAGCCCCAGTAACCCAGCCCAGCCCAGCCCAGCACAGCCCAGCCCAGCCCAGCCCAGCCCAGCCCATCCACAGCATCCACAGCATGCCCATCCACAGCATGCAGCCCAGCAGCCCAGCCCAGCACCCAGCAGGGAGCCAGCCCAGCATCCAGCCCAGCACAGCACAGCCCCCCCAGCCCAGCCAGCACAGCACAGCCCAGCCCAGCCCAGCCCAGCCCAGCCCAGCCCAGCCCAGCCAGCACAGCCACAGCACAGCAGCCCAGCCCAGCACAGCCCAGCCCAGCCAGCACAGCACAGCCAGCCAGCCCAGCACAGCCCAGCCCAGCATCTGCATCCACTGCATGAGGGACCAGCCCAGCATCCACCGCAGCCCAGCCCAGCCCAGCCCAGCCAGCACAGCACAGCCCAGCCACAGCCCAGCCCAGCACAGGGACCCCCGATCTGCATCCACTGCATGCTGCCCCAGTAACACACAGCCCCAGTAACAGCAGCCCAGCCCAGCCCAGCACAGCCCAGCCCAGCCCAGCCCAGCCCAGCACAGCCCAGCCCCAGCCCAGCATCCACCCAGCAGCCCAGCATCCATCAGCATCCAGCATGCCAGCCCAGCCCAGCCCCAGCCCAGCCCAGCCCAGCCCAGCCCAGCCCAGCACAGGGACCCCGATCTGCATCCACCGCATGCTGTACACAGCCCCAGCCCAGCCCAGCCCAGCCCAGCCCAGCCCAGCCCAGCCCAGCCCAGCCCAGCACAGGGACCCCGATCTGCATCCACCGCATGCTATACACAGCCCAGCCCCAGCCCAGCCCAGCCAGCAGCCCAGCCCAGCACCCCAGCCAGCACAGCCCAGCACCCAGCCAGCAGCACACAGCCCCCAGCCCAGCCAGCCAGCCCAGCCACAGCCCAGCACAGCCCCAGTATCTGCCCAGCCAGCCCAGCCCAGCCAGCCCCCAGCCCACCCAGCCCAGCCCAGCCAGCACAGCCCAGCCCAGCCCAGCCCAGCACAGCCCAGCCCCAGCCCCAGCCCAGCCCACTGCACAGCACAGCACAGCCCAGCACAGGGACCCCGATCTGCATCCACTGCATGCTATACACAGCCCCAGCCCAGCCAGCCCAGCCCAGCCCAGCACAGCCCAGCCAGCAGCCCAGCCAGCAGCCCAGCACAGGGACCCCAGCATGCATCACTGCATGCCCACACAGCCCCAGCCCAGCACCCAGCCCAGCCCAGCAGCCCAGCCCAGCCAGCAGCCCAGCACAGCACAGCACAGCCCAGCACAGCCCCCCTGCATCCACTGCATGCTATACACAGCCCCAGCCCCAGCCCAGCCCAGCCCAGCCCAGCCCAGCCCAGCCCAGCAGCACAGACCCCCAGATCTGCATCCACTGCATGCTATACACAGCCCCAGTAACCCAGCCCAGCCCACCCCCAGCCCAGCCCAGCCCAGCCCAGCCCAGCCCAGCCAGCCCAGCACAGGGACCCCCGATCTGCATCCACTGCATGCTATACACAGCCCCAGTAACCCAGCCCAGCCCACATCACACAGCATGCTGCCCAGCCCAGCCCAGCCCAGCCCACAGCCCAGCACAGCCCAGCACAGCCCAGCACAGCCCAACAGCCCAGCACAGCCCAGCCCAGCACCAGCCCAGCCCAGCCCAGCCCAGCACAGCCCATCTGCATCCACCCATGCTGCACAGCCCCAGTAACCCAGCCCAGCCCAGCCCAGCCCAGCCCAGCCCAGCCCAGCACAGGGACCCCCGATCTGCATCCACTGCATGCTATACACAGCCCCAGTAACCCAGCCCAGCCCAGCCCAGCCCACAGCCCAGCACAGGGACCCCCGATCTGCATCCACCGCATGCTGCACACAGCCCCCAGCCCAGCCCAGCCCAGCCCAGCCCAGCACAGCCCAGCCCAGCACAGCAGCACAGCATGCACATCTGCATCCACCCAGCAACCCAGCACAGCCCCAGCCCACCCCCCAGCCCAGCACAGCCAGCATCTGCATCCACAGCACAGCACAGCCCAGCAGCCCAGCCCAGCCCAGCCCAGCCCAGCCCAGCCCAGCACAGCCCAGCACAGCAGGGATCCAGCATCCACTGCATGCATACACAGCCCAGCCCCCAGCCCAGCCCAGCCCAGCCCAGCACCCAGCCCAGCCCAGCACAGGGACCCCATCTGCAGCCCGCATGCACAGCACAGCAGCAGCCCAGCCCACCCAGCCCAGCCCAGCCCAGCACAGCCCAGCCCAGCACAGGGACCCCCCGATCTGCATCCACTGCATGCTATACACAGCCCCAGTAACCCAGCCCAGCCCAGCACCAGCCCAGCCCAGCCAGCACAGCCCAGCCACTGCAGCAGCCCACAGCCCATGCCAGCAGCACACAGCCCAGCAGCCAGCCCAGCCAGCCCAGCCCAGCCCAGCCCAGCCCAGCACAGCCCCCCCATCCAGCATCCACCAGCCCAGCATGCCCAGCACAGCCCCAGCCCCAGCCCAGCACAGCCCAGCACAGCAGCCCAGCCCAGCCCAGCCCAGCCCAGCAGGGACCCCCATCTGCATCCACTGCATGCTATACACAGCCCCAGCCCACCCAGCCCAGCCCAGCCCAGCACAGCCCAGCCCAGCCCAGCCCAGCCCAGCACAGCACAGCCCAGCATCAGCATCCACACAGCATGCAGCCAGCATCAGCAGCATGCTAGCCCAGCCCAGCCCAGCCCAGCCCAGCCCAGCACACAGCAGCCCAGCCCAGCCCAGCCCAGCACAGCCACAGCATGCCCAGCACAGCCCCAGCAGCATCCACCAGCATGCCAGCACAGCCCCAGCAACCCAGCCCAGCCCAGCCCAGCACAGCCCAGCCCAGCACAGCACAGCAGCCCAGCAGCACAGGGACCCCCGATCTGCACCCACTGCATGCTGTACACAGCCCCAGTAACCCAGCCCAGCACAGCCCAGCACAGCCCAGCACAGCACAGGGACCCCCGATCTGCATCCACTGCATGCTATACACAGCCCCAGTAACCCAGCCCAGCCCATCACACAGCCCAGCCCAGCCCAGCACAGCCAGCCCAGCCCAGCCCAGCAGCCCAGCCCAGCCCAGCCCAGACCCCAGCCCAGCAGCCACACAGCACAGCCCAGCATCAGCCCACAGCCCAGCCCAGCCAGCCCAGCCCAGCACAGCCCAGCCCAGCAGCACAGCACAGCCCCCCACAGATCTGCATCCACCACATGCTATACACAGCCCCAGTAACCCAGCCCAGCCCAGCCCAGCACAGCCCAGCCCAGCCCAGCCCAGCCCAGCACAGCCCACCCCAGCATCCACAGCATGCAGCACAGCCCAGCCCCCAGCCCAGCCAGCAGCCCAGCCCAGCCCAGCCCCAGCCCAGCCCAGCCCACCCCAGCACAGCCCAGCACAGCCCAGCCCAGCCCAGCCCAGCAGCCACCCCCCCAGCACAGGGACCCCCCGACTGCATCCACTGCATGCTATACACAGTAACCCAGCCCCCAGCCCAGCCCAGCCCACCAGCCCAGCCCAGCCCAGCCCCGATCAGCCACACATGCCCAGCACAGCCCAGCCCAGCCCAGCCCAGCACAGCCCAGCCCAGCACCAGCACCCCAGATCTGCATCCACTGCATGCTATACACAGCCCCAGTAACCCAGCCCAGCCCAGCCCAGCCCAGCCACAGCACAGCCCAGCCCAGCCCAGCACAGGGACCCCCGATCTGCATCCACTGCATGCTATACACAGCCCCAGCCAACCCAGCCCAGCCCAGCCCAGCCACAGCATGCTATACAGCCCAGCCCAGCCCAGCCCATCACACACAGCCCAGCCCAGCACAGGGACCCCCATCTGCATCCACCGCATGCAGCCCCAGCACACAGCCCCAGTAACCCAGCCCAGCCCAGCCCAGCCCAGCCCAGCCAGCAGCCCAGCCCAGCACAGGGACCCCCCGATCTGCATCCACTGCATGCTATACACAGCCCCAGTAACCCAGCCCAGCCCAGCACAGCCCAGCCCAGCACAGCCCAGCACAGCCCAGCCCAGCCCAGCAGCCCAGCCCAGCCCAGCACAGCCCAGCCCAGCCCCAGCATGCCCAGCACAGCCCAGCCCAGCCCAGCCCAGCCCAGCCCAGCCCAGCCCCCAGCCCAGCACAGCCCCCCCAGCCCTGCATCCACCCATGCTGCACACAGCCCAGCCCAGCCCAGCCCAGCCAGCCCAGCCCAGCCCAGCCCAGCCCAGCACAGGGACCCCCGATCTGCATCCACTGCATGCTGCCACAGCCCCAGTAACCCAGCCCAGCCCAGCCCAGCACAGCCCAGCCAGCCCAGCCCAGCCCAGCACAGCACAGGGACCCCGATCTGCATCCACTGCATGCTGTACACAGCCCCAGTAACCCAGCCCAGCCCAGCCCAGCAGCCCAGCACCCCAGCCCAGCACAGCCAGCACACAGCACAGCCCAGCCCAGCACAGGGCACCCAGCATCCCCAGCATGCTGCACACAGCCCCAGTAACCCAGCCCAGCCCAGCCCAGCCCAGCCAGCAGGGACCCCAGCCCAGCATCCACCCCATGCCATACACAGCCCAGCCCCAGCCCAGCCCAGCACAGCCAGCCCAGCCCAGCCCAGCACAGGGACCCCAGATCTGCATCCACCGCATGCTGCATCACAGCCCCATGCTATAGCCCAGCCCAGCACACACAGCCCAGCCCAGCCAGCAGCAGCAGCCCAGCCCAGATCTGCATCCACCCACACAGCAGCCCCAGCCCAGCCCAGCCCAGCCAGCACAGCCCAGCCCAGCCCAGCCCCAGCCAGCATCACACCCAGCCCAGCCCAGCCCAGCCCAGCCCAGCACAGCCCAGCCCAGCCCAGCACAGGGACCCCCGATCTGCATCCACTGCATGCACAGCCCCAGCCCAGCCCAGCCCAGCCACAGTAACCCAGCCCAGCCCAGCCCAGCCCAGCCCAGCACAGGGACCCCCGATCTGCATCCACTGCATGCTATACACAGCCCCAGTAACCCAGCCCAGCCCAGCACAGCCAGCAGCCCAGCCCAGCCCAGCCCAGCATCCACCCAGCACAGCCCCCAGCATCCACAGCAGCCCAGCCCAGCCCAGCCCAGCAGCCCCAGCCCAGCCCAGCCCAGCACAGCCCAGCAGCAGGGGACCCCCGATCTGCATCCACAGCATGCTATACACAGCCCCAGCAAGCCCAGCCCAGCAGCACAGCCACAGCCCAGCCCAGCCCAGCCCAGCCCAGCCCAGCCAGGGACCCAGATCAGCATCCACCCAGCATGCTGATCACAGCCCCAGCCCACCAGCCCAGCCCACCCAGCCCAGCCCAGCCCAGCACCAGGGACAGCCAGCCACCCAGCACAGCACAGCAGCCAGCAGCCCACCCAGCCCACCCCAGCCCAGCCCAGCCCAGCCCAGCACAGCCCCCAGCAGCAGCCCAGCCCAGCCCAGCACAGCACCCCAGCACTGCATCAGCCCATGCTACAGCACAGCCCCAGTAGCCAGCAGCCCAGCCCAGCACAGCCCAGCCCAGCCCAGCCCAGCACAGGGACTCCCGATCTGCATCCACTGCATGCTATACACAGCCCCAGTAACCCAGCCCAGCCCAGCCCACACAGCCCAGCCCAGCCCAGCACAGCACAGCCCAGCACAGGGACATCCACCCTGCATGCACACAGCCCCAGCACAGCCCAGCAGTAGCCCAGCCCAGCCCAGCCCAGCCCAGCAGCCAGCCCAGCCCAGCACAGGGACCCCCGATCTGCATCCACAGCATGCTGTACACAGCAGCCCAGCCCAGCCCAGCCCAGCACAGCCCAGCCCAGCACAGCACAGCACAGCCCACCCCCAGCATCCACCCCATGCAGCACAGCCCAGCCCAGCCCAGCCCAGCCCAGCCCAGCCCAGCACAGGGGGACCCCCGATCTGCATCCACCGCATGCTGCACACAGCCCCAGTAACCCAGCCCAGCCCAGCCCAGCCCAGCCCAGCCCAGCACCAGCCCAGCCCCCAGCAGCCCAGCCAGCACAGCCCAGCACAGCCAGCCCAGCCCAGCACAGGGACCCCGATCCTGCATCCACTGCATGCTATACACAGCCCCAGTAACCCAGCCCAGCCCAGCACAGCAGCCCAGCCCAGCACCAGCCCAGCCAGCCAGCAGCAGCCCAGCCCAGCACAGCCCAGCCCAGCCCAGCCCAGCACAGGGACCCCCGATCTGCATCCACCGCATGCTGCACACAGCCCAGCCCCAGCCCAGCCCAGCCCAGCCCAGCACAGCCAGCCCAGCCCAGCCCAGCAGCACAGGGACCCCGATCTGCATCCACCGCATGCTATACACAGCCCCAGTAACCCAGCCCAGCCCACCCAGCACAGCCCAGCCCAGCCCAGCCCAGCCCCAGCCCAGCCCAGCATCCAGCCAGCCCAGCACAGCCCAGCACAGCCCATCCACAGCCCAGCCCAGCCCAGCACAGCCAGCCCAGCCCAGCCCAGCACAGGCCCCCATCTGCATCCACTGCAGCATGCAGCACAGCCCAGCCCAGCCCAGCCCCAGCCCAGCCCAGCAGCAGCCCAGCACAGCACCCCAGCCCAGCACAGGGACCCCGATCTGCATCCACCACATGCATGCACACAGCCCCAGTAACCCCAGCCCAGCCCAGCACAGCCCAGCCAGCAGCCCAGCACACAGGGACCCCGATCTGCATCCACTGCATGCGACATACATACACAGCCCCAGTAACCCAGCCCAGCCCAGCCCAGCACAGCCCAGCCCAGCCCAGCCCAGCCCAGCACAGGGACCCCGATCTGCATCCACCGCATGCTGCACACAGCCCCAGTAACCCAGCCAGCCCAGCCCAGCACAGCCAGCCCATCCAGCACAGGGACAGCAGCCCTGCATCCACTGCATGCCCAGCACAGCCCCAGTAACCCAGCAGCCAGCAGCAGCCCAGCACAGCCCAGCATCCAGCATGCCATACACAGCCCCAGCCCAGCCACCGCCCAGCCCAGCACAGCCCCAGCCCAGCAGCAGCACAGCCCATCTGCATCCACCGCATGCTGCACACAGCCCAGCCCAGCCCAGCCCAGCCAGCACAGCCCAGCCCAGCCCAGCCCAGCACAGGGACCCCCATCTGCATCCACCGCATGCTATACACAGCCCCAGTAACCCAGCCCAGCCCAGCCCAGCCCAGCCCAGCCCAGCACAGGGACCCCCGATCTGCATCCACTGCATGCTGCACAGCCCAGCCCCAGCCCAGCCCAGCCACAGCCCAGCCCAGCCCAGCCCAGCACAGCCCAGCCCAGCACAGCACAGCACAGCACAGCACAGCACAGCACAGCACAGCCAGCAGCCCAGCCCAGCCCAGCCCAGCACAGGGACCCCCGATCTGCATCCACCGCATGCTGTACACAGCCCCAGTAACCAGCCCAGCCCAGCCCAGCACAGCCCAGCCCAGCCCAGCCCAGCCCAGCACAGGGACCCCATCCACAGCACAGGGAGCCCAGCAGCATCCCAGCCCAGCCCAGCAGCAGCCCAGCCCAGCCCAGCCCCATCTGCATCCACCCCATGCACAGCCCAGCCCAGCCCAGCCCAGCCAGCCCCCAGCCCAGCCCAGCCCAGCACAGGGACCCCCGATCTGCATCCACTGCATGCTATACACAGCCCCAGCACCCAGCCCAGCCCAGCCCACCCAGCCCAGCCCAGCCCAGCAGTAACCAGCCCAGCCCAGCCCAGCCCAGCCCAGCCCAGCACACAGGACCCCCGATCTGCATCCACTGCATGCTGTACACACAGCCCCAGTAACCCCCAGCCCAGCCCAGCACAGCCCAGCACAGCCCAGCCCAGCCCAGCACAGCAGCCCAGCACAGCACAGCCCCGAGCACATCCACAGCATGCTGCAGCCCAGCCCCATCAGCAGCCAGCAGCACAGCACAGCCCAGCCCCAGATCAGCCCAGCATGCCAGCACAGCCCAGCCCAGCCCAGCCCAGCCCAGCACAGCCAGCCCAGCACAGGGACCCCATCTGCATCCACCCCAGCAGCCCCAGCCCAGCCCAGCCCAGCCCAGCCCAGCCCAGCCCAGCCCAGCCCAGCCCAGCCCAGCCAGCACAGGGACCCCCGATCTGCATCCACCGCATGCTATACACAGCCCCAGTAACCCAGCCCAGCCCAGCCCAGCCCAGCCCAGCCCAGCCCAGCCCAGCAGGGACCCCCCATCTGCATCCACAGCACAGCCCCAGTAGCAGCCCAGCCCAGCCCAGCCCAGCCCAGCCCAGCCAGCCAGGGACCCCATCTGCATCCACCCAGCATGCTACACAGCCACCAGTAAGCAGCCCAGCAGCCCAGCCCAGCCCAGCCCAGCCAGCCCAGCACAGGGACCCCGATCTGCATCCACTGCATGCTGTACACAGCCCCAGTAACCCAGCCCAGCCCAGCCCAGCACAGCCCAGCCCAGCCCAGCCAGCCCAGCCCATCTGCATCCACTGCATGCCCAGCACACCCCAGCCCCAGCAGCCCAGCCCAGCAGCAGCAGCCAGCCCAGCCAGCCCAGCAGCACAGCCCCGATCTGCATCCACTGCATGCACAGCCCACAGCCCAGCCCAGCCCAGCCCAGCCCAGCCCAGCCCAGCCCAGCCCAGCACAGGGACCCCCAGATCAGCATCCACTGCATGCTGCATGCACAGCCCCAGCCCCAGCCCAGCCCAGCCCAGCACAGCCCAGCCCAGCCCAGCCCAGCCCAGCACAGGGACCCCCGATCTGCATCCACTGCATGCTGCTACACACAGCCCCAGTAACCCAGCCCAGCCCAGCCACAGCAGCCCCAGCCCAGCCCAGCCCAGCCCAGCACAGCCCATCTGCATCCACTGCATGCATACACAGCCCAGCCCAGCCCAGCCCAGCCCAGCCCAGCACAGCCCAGCCCAGCCAGCCACAGCACCACCCAGCCCATCACACAGCCCAGCCCAGCCCAGCCCAGCCCCCAGCCCAGCCCAGCCCAGCCCAGCACAGGACCCCCGACCCATCTGCATCCATGCTGTACACAGCCCCAGTAACCCAGCCCAGCCCAGCCCAGCACAGCCCAGCCACAGCCCAGCCCAGCACAGGGACCCCCCCGATCTGCATCCACTGCATGCTATACACAGCCCCAGTAACCCAGCCCAGCCCAGCCACAGCCCAGCCCAGCCCAGCCCAGCACAGCACAGGGACCCCCGATCTGCATCCACTGCATGCTATACACAGCCCCAGTAGCCCAGCAGCCAGCAGCCCAGCACAGCCCAGCACAGCCCAGCCCAGCACAGGGACCCCGATCTGCATCCACCGCATGCTATACACAGCCCCAGTAACCCAGCCCAGCCCAGCCCAGCCCAGCCCAGCCCAGCACAGGGACCCCCGATCTGCATCCACTGCATGCTATACACAGCCCAGTAGCCCACCCAGCCCAGCCCAGCCCAGCCCAGCCCAGCCCAGCCCAGCCCAGCCCAGCCCAGCACAGCAGCCCAGCACAGGGGACCCCCGATCTGCCACCGCATGCTGCACAGCAGCCCCAGCCCCAGCCCGGCCCAGCCCAGCCCAGCCCAGCACAGCCCAGCCCAGCACAGCACAGCCCAGCCCCAGCCCAGCAGCCAGCCACAGCAGCCCAGCCCAGCACAGGGGACCCCCGATCTGCATCCACCGCATGCTATACACAGCCCCAGTAACCCAGCCCAGCCCAGCACACCCAGCCCAGCCCAGCCCAGCCCAGCACAGGGACCCCCGATCTGCATCCACTGCATGCTATACACAGCCCCAGTAACCCAGCCCAGCCCAGCCCAGCCCAGCCCCAGCCCAGCCCAGCACAGGGACCCCCGATCTGCATCCACTGCATGCTACAGCCCAGCAGCCCAGCCCAGCCCAGCCCAGCCCAGCCAGCCCAGCACAGGGACCCCCGATCTGCATCCACAGCATGCTGCCCACCCAGCCCAGCCCAGCCCAGGGACCCCGATCTGCATCCACCGCATGCTGTACACAGCCCCAGTAACCCAGCCCAGCCCAGCACAGCCCAGCCCAGCCCAGCCCAGCACACAGGACCCCCGATCTGCATCCACTGCATGCTATACACAGCCCCAGTAACCCAGCCCAGCCCAGCCCAGCCCAGCCCAGCCAGCAGCCCACCCAGCCCAGCCAGCCAGCCCAGCCCAGCACCCAGCCCAGCAGCCCAGCCCAGCACACAGGGACCCCCCATCTGCATCCACTGCATGCTGCACAGCCCCAGTAACAGCCCAGCCCAGCCCAGCCAGCACAGCCCAGCCCAGCACAGGGACAGCCCAGCCTGCACAGCATGCAGCACAGCCCAGCCCAGCCCAGCCCAGCCCAGCCCAGCCCAGCCCAGCACAGCACAGCCCCCGATCTGCATCCACCCATGCAGCCACAGCCCAGCCCAGCAGCCCAGCCCAGCCCAGCCCAGCCCAGCCCAGCACAGCCCAGCCCAGCCCATCTGCATCCACACACATGCCCACACAGCCCCAGTAACCCAGCACAGCCCCCATCTGCATCCAGCCCAGCACAGCCACAGCCCAGCCAGCCCAGCCCAGCCAGCCCAGCAGCCCAGCCCAGCACAGGGACCCCCGATCTGCATCCACTGCATGCTATACACAGCCCCAGTAACCCAGCCCAGCCCATCACACACAGCCCAGCCCAGCCCAGCAGCCCAGCACAGGACCCCCGATCTGCATCCACCGCATGCTGTACACAGCCCCAGTAACCCAGCCCAGCCCACCCAGCACAGCCCAGCCCAGCACAGGGACCCCGATCTGCATCCACTGCATGCTGTACACAGCCCCAGTAACCCAGCCCAGCCCAGCACAGCCAGCCCAGCCCAGCCCAGCCCAGCCAGACCCCCCCCTGCATCCACTCCATGATCACAGCATCCACCCAGCCCATGCCAGCACAGCCCAGCCCAGCCCAGCCCAGCCCAGCCCAGCCCAGCCACAGGGACCATCTGCATCCACAGCATGCAGCACAGCCCAGCCCCAGCCCAGCCAGCCCAGCCAGCCCCCAGCACAGCCCAGCTGCATCCACTGCATGCCAGCACAGCCAGCCCCAGCCCAGCCCAGCCCAGCCCAGCCCAGCCCAGCCCAGCCCAGCACAGGGACCCCGATCTGCATCCACTGCATGCTATACACAGCCCCAGTAACCCAGCCCAGCCCATCCCACACACAGCCCAGCCCAGCCCAGCCCAGCACAGGGACCCCGATCTGCATCCACTGCATGCTATACACAGCCCCAGTAACCCAGCCCAGC
>JAFBJZ010000154.1:0-11432 GCA_016785225.1 Psettodes erumei | reverse complement strand
TGGAATCATAAAATAACACTTTATTATCATTCTTGGTCAGTTGACAATGCATAGGAAGCAAAAAGTTCATGGGTCCCCGCTTCTTCAGAAGAGCAAACATGCATATGACCAAAACCTGCTTTTCTCGCCGAGAAAAGCTCACCCGGGACAGTACTGTGTTTTGGGGGACACAGGTGCATGGAATCATTAAATAACACTTTAATATCATTCTTTGTCAGTCGATAATGGATATAAAACAAAAAATTCCATGGGTCGCCCCTTCTGCACAAGTGCAAACAGGCCAGTGAGTGTGAGTTTGTCTCGCCGAGAAAAGCAATTAATGGACGGTATTTTGTTTTGATAGACATCGGTACCTGGAATCATAGAATAACACTTTACTATCATTCTTGGTCAGTTGACAATGCATATGGAGCAAAAAGTTCATGGGTCCCCGCTTCTGCACAAGAGCAAACAGGCATATGACCAAAACCTGCTTTTCTCGCGGAAAAAAGCTCTTAATGGACGGTACTGTGTTTTGATAGACATCGGTGCCTGGAATCATAAAATAACACTTTAGTATCATTCTTTGTCAGTTGATAATGGATATAAAGCAAAAAAAAAAAGCATGGGCTACCCCTTCTGCACAAGTGCAAACACGCCAGTGAGTGTGAGCTTTTCTCGCCGAGAAAAGCACTTAATGGCCGGACTGTGTTTTGGGGGACATGGGTTCCTGGAATCATAAAATGACACTTTAATATCATTCTTTGTCATTTGATAATGGACATAAAGCAAAAAATTCCATGGGTCACCCCTACTGCACAAGAGCAAACAGGCCAGTGACTGTGAGCTTTTTCGCGCGAGAAAAGCACTTAAAGGACCGTACTGTGTTTGATAGACATCAGTGCCTGGAATCATAAAATAACACTTTCGTATCATTCTTTGTCAGTTCATAGTGTGATATAAAGCAAAAAAAAATCCATGGGTCACCCCTTCTGCTGCATAACTGCAAATATGCCAGTGAGTGTCTGCTTTTCTCGCCGAGAAAAAAGCATAATGGGCGGTACTGTGTTTTTTTTATAGACATCGGTTCTGGAATCATAAAATAATGCTTTATTATCATTGTTGATCAGTTGACAATGCATATGTATAAATATTTCATGGGTCCCCGCTTCTGCACAAGAAACAAACAGGCATATGACCAAAACCTGCTTTTATCGCCGAGAAAAGCACTAAATGCATACTGTGACATGGCTGCTTGGAATCATGAAACAACATTTTAATATCATTCTTGGTCAGTTGACAATGCATATGCATATGCACAACGTTCATGGGCCCCCCCCTTCTGCACAGGAGCAAACAGGCATATGACCAAAAACCTGCTTTTCTCGCCGAGAAAAAGCTCACAAGGGACAGTACTGTGTTTTTTTTGGGACGTGGGTGCATGGAATCATGAAATAACACTTTAGTATCATTCTTTGTCAGTTCATAATGGATACAAAGCAAAAAAAATTGCATGGGTCACCCCTTCTGCACAACTTCAAACAGGCAAGTGACTGTGAGCTTTTTCTCCGAGAAAAAGCACCTAATGCACGATACTGTGTTTTTTTTTTGATTGACATCGTGCCTGGAATCATAAAATAACACTTTAATATCATTCTTGGTCAGTTGACAATGCATGTGGAGCAAAAAGTTCATGGGTCCCCGGGTCCCCGCTTCTGCACAAGAGCAAACAGGCATATGACCAAAACCTGCTTTTCTCGCCGAGAAAAGCTCACAACGGACAGTACTGTGTTTTGGTGTACATGGGTGCATGGAATCATGGAATCATGAAACAACACTTTAGTATCATTCTTTGTCAGTTGATAATGGATATAAAGCAAAAAATTGCATGGGTCACCCCTTCTGCACAAGTTCAAACAGGCCAGTGACTGCGAGCTTTTCTCGCCAGAAAAGCACTCAATGCAACTGTACTTTTGGTGTTGGGTGCATGGAATCATGGAATCTTTGAAACATCAACAACACTTCAGTTCATTCAGTTGTCATATGGGTGCATGGAAAAAAAAATATAAAAAAAAATTGCATGGGTCACCCCTTCTGCACAAGTTCAAACAGGCCAGTGACTGCGAGCTTTTCTCGCCGAGAAAAGCACTCAATGCAAAATACTGTGTTTTGGTGTACATGGGTGCATGGAATCATGAAACAACACTTTAGTATCATTCTTTGTCAGTTGACAATGCATATGGAGCAAAAAATCCATTGGTCAACCCTTTTGCACAAGTGCAAACAGGCCAGTGAGTGTGAGCTTGTCTCGCCGAGAAAAGCACTTAATGGACGGTACTGTGTTTCGATAGATATCGGTGCCTGGAATCATAAAATAACACTTTCATATCATTCTTGGTCAGTTGACAATGCATATGGATTAAAAAATCATTCATGGTTCCCCATTCTTCTCAGCACAATGATGCATGCAAAAAGTTCATGGTTCCCCCTTAAGAGAGCAAACAGGCATAAGACAAAGCTCATAAGGACAGTACTGTGTTTTGTTGGATATGGGTGTATTTAATCATGAAATAACACTTTAGTATTATTCTTTTGTCAGTTGATAATGGATATGTAGCAATAATCCCATGGGTCACCCCTTCTGCACAACTTCAAACAGGACAGTGAGTGTGAGCTTGTCTCGCGGAGAAAAAAAGCTCTTAATGAACGGTATTGTGTTTTGATAGACATGCGTGCCTAGAATCATAAAATAACACTTTAATATCATTCTTGGTCAGTTGACAATGCATAGGAAGCAAAAAGTTCATGGGTCCCCGCTTCTGCACAAGAGCAAACATGCATATGACCAAAACTTGCTTTTCTCTCCCGAAAAAAGCTCACTCGAGACAGAACTGAACTGTGTTTTGGGGGACACAGGTGCATGGAATCATTAAATAACACTTTAATATTCATTCTTTTGACAATCAATGGATATGGAGGTATGGAAAAAAGTCCATGGGTCCCATAAATAACAAACAGGTCAGAAATATGATGGAATATGAAGTTCAGGGTCCCCCTGCATAAGAGCAAACAGGAATATGAAGCTCTTCTCGCTGAGAAAAGCTCACAACGGACAGTACTCTGTTTTGGGGGACAAGGGTGTATGGAATCATGAAATAACACTTTAGTATCATTCTTTGTCAGTTGATAATGGATATAAAGCAAAAATCCCATTGGTCACCCCTTTTGCAAACAGGCCAGTGAGCGTGAGCTTGTCTCGCCGAGAAAAGCAATTAATGGACGGTATTTTGTTTTGATAGACATCGGTACCTGGAATCATAAAATAACACTTTACTATCATTCTTGGTCAGTTGACAATGCATATGGAGCAAATATTTCATGGGTCCCCGCTTCTGCACAAGAGCAAACAGGCATATGACCAAAACCTGCTTTTATCTGCAAAAGCAAGCACTGCTTTTATCGCTGCTTGGAAAAAACAACACTAAATGCATTTTTTGTTGACTGCATGTTTTGGGGGGACATGGCTGCTTGGAATCATGAAACAACACTTTAATATCATTCTTGGTCAGTTGACAATGCATAAGGAGCACAACGTTCATGGGCCCCCACTTCTGCACAAGAGCAAACATGCATATGACCAAAACCAGCTTTTCTCGCCGAGAAAAGCTCACAAGGGACAGTACCGTGTTTTGGTGGACGTGGGTGCATGGAATCATGAATTAACACTTTAGTATCATTCTTGGTCAGTTGATAATGGAAATAAAGCAAAAAATTCCATGGATCACCCCTTTTGCACAAGTTCAAAGAGGCCAGTGACTGTGAGCTTTTCTCGCCGAGAAAAGCACTTAATGGACGGGACTGTGTTTTAGGGGACATGGGTGCCTGGAATCATAAAATAACACTTTATTATCATTGTTGATCAGTTGACAATCATATATGTAACAATATATTCATGGGTCCCCATTCTGCATAAATATTTCATGGGTCAGGCATGCATAAAAACCTGCATATGACCAATCACCGAAAAGGCATATGAAAAACCTGCTTTATCACCGAGAAAAGCACTAAAGTTTTTGGGGACATGGCTGCTTGGAATCATGAAACAACACTTTAATATCATTCTTGGTCAGTTGACAATGCATATGGAGCAACAAGTTCATTGGTCCCCGCTTCTTCACAAGAGCAAACAGGCATATGACCAAAACCTGCTTTTCTCGCCGAGAAAAGCTCACAAGGGACAGTACTGTGTTTTGGTGGACATTGGTGCATGGAATCATGAAATAAGAATTTAAATCATTCCTTGTCAGTTCATAGTGGACATAAAGAAAAAAAAAAAAAATGGGTCACCCCTTCTGCGCAAGTTCAAACACACAAGTGACCGTGAGCTTTTCTTGTCGAGAAAAAGCACTTATGGACAGAACTGTGTTTTGGTGGACACATGGTTTTATGGAATCATGAAATAACACTTTAATATCATTCTTGGTCAGTTGATCATGGATATAAAGCAAAAAGTTGATCATGGATATAAAGCAAAAATCCCTTGGGTTACCCTTCTGCACATGTTCAAATAGGCCAGTGAGTGTGAGCTTGTCTCGCCGAGAAAAGCACTTAATGGCAAAAAGCGGACTTTGTTTTGGGGGAAATGGGTGCCTGGAATCGTAAAATAACACTTTAATATCATTCTTGGTCAGTTGACAATGCATATGGAGGATAAAGTTCATGGGTCCCCGTTCATTCTGCACAAGCAGCAAACAAACATATGACCAAAACCTGCTCTTCTCGCCGAGAAAAAGCCCTAAATGCACAATACACAGTTTTTTTGAGGACATGGGTGCATGGGATCATAAAATAACATTCAGTATCAGTCTTTATCAGTCACTGTCACTAGATAACACATTTAGAACAAAAAGTTCATGGAAAACCCCTTCTGCTCAAGTGCAAACGGGTTATATGACCAAAACGTGCTTTTCTCGTCGAAAAAACCTCAAAAAAAAGTGTGTGTTTTTTTTTTGAGGACATGGGTGCATGGAATCATAAAATAACACTTCAGTATAAGTCTTTGTCACTAGATAAAACGTTTAGAACAAAAAATGGATAACACCAAGTGCAAACAGGTGCTCAAGTGCAAACAGGTATATGACCAAAACGTGTTTTTCTCGTCGAAAAAACCTCAAAAAGGACACAAGTGTGTTTTACATGACATGGGTGCATGGAATCATAAAATAACACTTCAGTATCAGTCTTTGTCACTAGATAACACATTTAGAGCAAAAAGTTCATGGGTAACCCCTTCTGCACAAGTGCAAACAGGTATATGACCAAAACGTGCTTTTTTTCGTCGAGAAAACCTCAAAAAAGGACACAAGTGTGTTTTTTTTGAGGACATGGGTGTGTGGAATCATAAAATAACACTTCAATCATAAAATAACACTTCAGTATCAGTCTTTGTCACTAGATAACACATTTAGAACAAAAAGTTCATGGATAACCCCTTCTGCTCAAGTGCAAACAGGTATATGACCAAAACGTGTTTTTCTCGAGAAAAAAAACCTCAAAAACACAAGTGTGTTTTTTTGTTTTGACACATGGGTGCATGGAATCATAAAATAACACTTCAGTATCAGTCTTTGTCACTAGATAACACATTTAGAACAAAAAGTTCATGGATAACCCGTTCTGCTCAAGTGCAAACAGGTATATGACCAAAACGTGTTTTTCTCGTCGAGAAAACCTCAAAAAGGACACAAGTGTGTTTTTTT
Source organism: Psettodes erumei (assembly GCA_016785225.1). Lineage (NCBI taxonomy): Eukaryota > Metazoa > Chordata > Actinopteri > Pleuronectiformes > Psettodidae > Psettodes > Psettodes erumei. The sequence goes on along the minus strand of JAFBJZ010000154.1, from coordinate 5,694 downwards.
GAGGACATGGGTGCATGGAATCATAAAATAACACTTCAGTATCAGTCTTTGTCACTAGATAACACATTTAGAACAAAAAGTTCATGGATAACCCCTTCTGCTCAAGTGCAAACAGGTATATGACCAAAACGTGTTTTTTTCTCGTCGAGAAAAAAACCTCAAAAGGACACACAAGTGTGTTTTTGAGGACATGGGTGCATGGAATCATAAAATAACACTTCAGTATCAGTCTTTGTCACTAGATAACACATTTAGAACAAAAAAAGTTCATGGATAACCCCTTCTGCTCAAAACAGTATATGCAAAAAGTGTTTTTTGCATCGACCAAAACGGAATCATAAAATAACACTTCAGTATCAGTCTTTGTCACTAGATAACACATTTAGAACAAAAAAAAATGGATAACCCCTTCTGCTCAAGTGCAAACAGGTATATGACTCAACGTGTTTTTTCTCGAGAAAAAACCAAAAAGACACAAGTGTGTTTTTTGAGGACATGGGTGCATGGAATCATAAAATAACACTTCAGTATCAGTCTTTGTCACTAGATAACACATTTAGAACAAAAAAGTTCATGGATAACCCCTTCTGCTCAAGTGCAAACAGGTATATGACCAAAACGTGTTTTTCTCGTCGAGAAAAAATATGACAAAAAGGACACAAACCTGTGTTTTTGTGTTTGGGTGGATGGAATCATATCATAAATAACTCTTCAGTATCAGTCTTTGTCACTAGATAACACATTTAGAACAAAAAGTTCATGGATAACCCCTTCTGCTCAAGTGCAAACAGGTATATGACCAAAACGTGTTTTTCTCGAAAAAAACCTCAAAAAAAAAAAACCTCAAAAAGACACAAGTGTGTTTTTGAGGACATGGGTGCATGGAATCATAAAATAACACTTCAGTATCAGTCTTTGTCACTAGATAACACATTTAGAACAAAAAAAGTTCATGGATAACCCCTTCTGCTCAAGTGCAAACAGGTATATGACCAAAACGTGCGTTTTTTCGTCGAGAAAAAACTCAAAAAAGGACACAAGTGTGTTTTTGAGACACATGCATGGAATCATAAAATAACACTTCAGTATCAGTCTTTGTCACTAGATAACACATTTAGAACAAAAAACATTCATGGAAAAACCCATCTGCTCAAGTGCAAACAGGTATATATACCAAAAAAACGTTTTTTTTTTCGTCGTCGAAAAACCTCAAAAAAAGACACAAGTGTGTTTTTGAGGACATGGGTGCATGGAATCATAAAATAACACTTCAGTATCAGTCTTTGTCACTAGATAACACATTTAGAACAAAAAAAGTTCATGGATAACCCCTTCTGCTCAAGTGCAAACAGGTATATGACCAAAACGTGTTTTTCTCGTCGTCGAAAAAAAACCTCAAAAAAGGACACAAGTGTGTTTTTGAGACATGGGTGCATGGAATCATAAAATAACACTTCAGTATCAGTCTTTGTCACTAGATAACACATTTAGAAATCAAAAAATTCATTTGTCACTAACCCCTTCTGCTCAAAAGTTCAACAGGTATATGACCAAAACAGTGTATTTTCTCGTCGAGAAAAACCTCAAAAAAAAAACCACAAAGGAAGGACACAAGTTTTTTTGACATGGGTGCATGGAATCATAAAATAACACTTCAGTATCAGTCTTTGTCACTAGATAACACATTTTTAGAACAAAAGTTCATGGATAACCCCTTCTGCTCAAGTGCAAACAGGTATATGACCAAAACGTGTTTTTCTCGTCGAAAAAAACTCAAAAAAAAGGACACAAGTGTGTTTTTGAGGACATGGGTGCATGGAATCATAAAATAACACTTCAGTATCAGTCTTTGTCACTAGATAACACATTTAGAACAAAAAGTTCATGGATAACCCCTTCTGCTCAAGTGCAAACAGGTATATGACCAAAACGTGTTTTTTTCGTCGAAAAACCCTCAAAAAAGGACACAAAAAAAAGTTTTTTTTTTGACATGGGTGCATGGAATCATAAAATAACACTTCAGTATCAGTCTTTGTCACTAGATAACACATTTAGAACAAAATGTTCATGGATAACCCCTTCTGCTCAAGTGCAAACAGGTATATGACCAAAATGGAAACCCTTTTCTGCAAAGTGCAAACAGGTATAGGACCTCAAAAAAGAAAACCCTCAAAAAAGACACACAAGTGTGTTTTTTGAGGACATGGGTGCATGGAATCATAAAATAACACTTCAGTATCAGTCTTTGTCACTAGATAACACATTTAGAACAAAAAGTTCATGGATAACCCCTTCTGCTCAAGTGCAAACAGGTATATGACCAAAACGTGTTTTTCTCGTCGAGAAAACCTCAAAAAAAAAAACACAAGTGTGTTTTTTTTGACATGGGTGCATGGAATCATAAAATAACACTTCAGTATCAGTCTTTGTCACTAGATAACACATTTAGAACAAAAAAACACATTCATGGATAACCCCTTCTGCTCAAGTGCAAAAAAAGTTCATGGGTAACCTTTCTGCTCAAAAAACAGGTATATGACCAAAACGTGTTTTCGTCGAAAAAAAAACCTCAAAAGGACACAAGTGTGTTTTTTGAGGACATGGGTGCATGGAATCATAAAATAACACTTCAGTATCAGTCTTTGTCACTAGATAACACATTTAGAACAAAAAGTTCATGGATAACCCCTTCTGCTCAAGTGCAAACAGGTATATGACCAAAAAAACGTGTTTTTCTCGTCGAGAAAAAAACTCAAAAAGGACACAAGTGTGTTTTTTTGAGGACATGGGTGCATGGAATCATAAAATAACACTTCAGTATCAGTCTTTGTCACTAGATAACACATTTAGAACAAAAAGTTCATGGAAAACCCCTTCTGCTCAAGTGCAAACAGGTATATGACCAAAACGTGCTTTATGACCAAACGTCTCGTCGAAAAAAACCTCAAAAAAGGACACAAGTGTGTTTTTTTTGAGGACATGGGTGCATGGAATCATAAAATAACACTTCAGTATCAGTCTTTGTCACTAGATAACACATTTAGAACAAAAAGTCATCATGGATAACCCCTCTGCTCAAGTGCAAACAGGTATATGACCAAAAAAAACTTTTTTTCGTCGAGAAAACCTCAAAAAAAACACAAGTGTGTTTTTGAGGACATGGGTGCATGGAATGGATGGAATCATAAAATAACAATTCAGTAACACTTCAGTATCAGTCTTTGTCACTAGATAACACATTTAGAACAAAAAGTTCATGGATAACCCCTTCTGCTCAAGTGCAAACAGGTATATGACCAAAACGTGCTTTTCTCGTCGAGAAAAAAACCTCAAAAAAGGACACAAGTGTGTTTTTGAGGACATGGGTGCATGGAATCATAAAATAACACTTCAGTATCAGTCTTTGTCACTAGATAACACATTTAGAACAAAAAGTTCATGGATAACCCCTTCTGCTCAAGTGCAAACAGGTATATGACCAAAACGTGCTTTTTCTCGTCGAGAAAAACCTCAAAAAAAAAAACACAAGTGTGTGTTTTTTGAGGACATGGGTGCATGGAATCATAAAATAACACTTCAGTATCAGTCTTTGTCACTAGATAACATAACACATTTAGAAAAAAAAGTTCATGGATAACCCCTTCTGCTCAAGTGCAAACAGGTATATGACCAAAACGTGTTTTTTCTCGTCGAGAAAAAACCTCAAAAAGACACAAGTGTGTTTTTTTGGACATGGGTGCATGGAATCATAAAATAACACTTCAGTATCAGTCTTTGTCACTAGATAACACATTTAGAACAAAAAAAAGTTCATGGATAACCCCTTCTGCTCAAGTGCAAACAGGTATATGACCAAAACGTGTTTTTTCTCGTCGAGAAAAAACCTCAAAAAAAGACACAAGTGTGTTTTTGAGGACATGGGTGCATGGAATCATAAAATAACACTTCAGTATCAGTCTTTGTCACTAGATAACACATTTAGAACAAAAAGTTCATGGATAACCCCTTGCTGCAAGTGTGCAAACAGGTATATGACCAAAACGTGTTTTTTTCTCGAGAAAAAACTCAAAAAAAACACAAGTGTGTTTTTTGAGGATGGGTGCATGGAATCATAAAATAACACTTCAGTATCAGTCTTTGTCACTAGATAACACATTTAGAACAAAAAGTTCATGGATAACCCCTTCTGCTCAAGTGCAAACAGGTATATGACCAGGTATATGACCAAAAACGTGTTTTTCTCGTCGAGAAAAAACCAAAAAAGGACACAAGTGTGTTTTTTTTTGACATGGGTGCATGGAATCATAAAATAACACTTCAGTATCAGTCTTTGTCACTAGATAACACATTTAGAACAAAAAGTTCATGGATAACCCCTTCTGCTCAAGTGCAAACAGGTATATGACCAAAACGTGTTTTTTTTTTTCTCGAGAAAAACCTCAAAAAAAGACACAAGTGTGTTTTTGAGGACATGGGTGCATGGAATCATAAAATAACACTTCAGTATCAGTCTTTGTCACTAGATAACACATTTAGAACAAAAAAAGTTCATGGATAACCCCTTCTGCTCAAGTGCAAACAGGTATATGACCAAAACGTGTTTTTTTCGTCGAGAAAAACCTCAAAAAAACACAAGTGTGTTTTTTTGAGGACATGGGTGCATGGAATCATAAAATAACACTTCAGTATCAGTCTTTGTCACTAGATAACACATTTAGAGGATAATAACCCCTTCTGCTCAAGTGCAAACAGGTATATGACCAAAACGTGTTTTTCTCGTCGAGAAAACCTCAAAAAGACACACAAGTGTGTTTTTGAGGACATGGGTGCATGGAATCATAAAATAACACTTCAGTATCAGTCTTTGTCACTAGATAACACATTTAGAACAAAAAGTTCATGGATAACCCCTTCTGCTCAAGTGCAAACAGGTATATGACCAAAACGTGCTTTTCTCGTCGAGAAAAAAACCTCAAAAAGGACACAAGTGTGTTTTTGAGGACATGGGTGCATGGAATCATAAAATAACACTTCAGTATCAGTCTTTGTCACTAGATAACACATTTAGAACAAAAAAGTTCATGGATAACCCCTTCTGCTCAAGTGCAAACAGGTATATGACCAAAACGTGTTTTTTTTCGTCGAGAAAAAACCTCAAAGGACACAAGTGTGTTTTTTTGGACATGGGTGCATGGAATCATAAAATAACACTTCAGTATCAGTCTTTGTCACTAGATAACACATTTAGAACAAAAAGTTCATGGATAACCCCTTCTGCTCAAGTGCAAACAGGTATATGACCAAAACGTGTTTTTTTCTCGTCGAGAAAAAACCTCAAAAAGGACACAAGTGTGTGTTTTTTTGAGGACATGGGTGCATGGAATCATAAAATAACACTTCAGTATCAGTCTTTGTCACTAGATAACACATTTAGAACAAAAAGTTCATGGATAACCCCTTCTGCTCAAGTGCAAACAGGTATATGACCAAAACGTGTTTTTCTCGTCGAGAAAAAAAACCTCAAAAAAGGACACAAGTGTGTTTTTGAGGACATGGGTGCATGGAATCATAAAATAACACTTCAGTATCAGTCTTTGTCACTAGATAACACATTTAGAACAAAAAGTTCATGGATAACCCCTTCTGCTCAAGTGCAAACAGGTATATGACCAAAACGTGTTTTTCTCGTCGAGA